>JAINUV010001400.1:0-65628 GCA_020205505.1 Panax japonicus
TCGATTGGAACGAGGAATGTGAGAAGAGTTTTCATGAACTCAAGAGGAGAATCATTTCAGCACCTGTTCTAACAATACCATCTGGCTCGGAGGGATTTGTCATCTACAGTGATGCTTCGGGCAAAGGGTTGGGATGTGTTCTCATGCAACATGGAAAAGTCATAGCCTATGCCTCTCGACAACTCAAAGAATATGAGAGGAATTATCCTACTCATGATCTAGAGTTGGCAGCTGTTGTCTTCGCACGTAAAATTTGGAGGCATTACTTGTATGGGGAGAAAGTGGAGATCTTTACGGATCATAAAAGTCTTAAATATTTCTTCACTCAAAAGGAACTCAACATGTGACAACGACGTTGGCTTGAACTGTTGAAAGATTATGATCATACCATCCAATACCATCCTGGAAAAGCAAACGTAGCAGCTGAAGTATTGAGTAGAAGATCATATGCGGGTACGAGTGCGATATTGTCAACACAAAGGCCCATTTTGTATGACTTGCAAAGGATGGAGATAGAGATAAAGTCTCCAGGGACCCACGTGATGACGGCGAATATATAAGTAGAACTGACTTTAATCGATAAAGTTAAAGCTGCTCAAGCTACAGACCTGGAGCTGATGCGTATGAGGAAGAAAGTACAAGAAGGTGCTATGCCAGAAGCAAGAATCAATGAAGAAGGAATACTTCAAGTCAACTCCAGACTTTGTGTTCCTAACGACCCTGATTTAAAGTATAAAATCATGATGGAGGCGCACAACACACCGTTTGCAATCCATCCTGGGAGTACCAAAATGTATCATGATCTTTGACATAAATTTTTGTGGGGCAATATGAAGAGGGAGATAACACTGTTTATCTTAAGGTGTTTAACTTGTCAACGAGTCAAGGAAGAACATCAAGTACCAAAAGGGCCATTGCAACCACTTGAAATTCCAGAATAGAAGTGGGAGCTCATCACCATGGATTTCGTTACTGGTCTTCCAAGGTTTCTCAAGGCATAGATGCAATTTGGGTCATTGTTGATAGATTGACTAAGTCTGCTCATTTCTTACCAATACGAGAAACTTATACACTTGAACGTCATGCTCGTATGTACATAAACGAGATTGTAAGACTGCATGGTATGCCAGTATCCATAGTTTTTTATCGAGACCCTAAGATTCACTTCACGATTTTGGGTTAGTTTGCAAAAAGCTATGGGCATGGATTTACGATTTAGTTCGGCATATCTTCCTCAGACGGACGAACAATCAGAGAGGACTATTCAAACTCTTGAAGATTTATTAAGACTCTATGTCCTTGACTTTAAGGGAAGTTGGGACAAGTTCTTACCATTGGTGGAGTTTTCCTACAACAACAGTTATCAAGCAAAGTATTGGCATGGCTCCATTCGAGGCATTGTATGGAAGAAAGTGTCGTTCTCCAGTATGCTGGGATGTTACGTAAATATATGGAAGACCCGAACCACATTATTGAGTTAGAACCGAACGAAATAGCGGAAGATTTGAAGTATGAAAAGGTTCCTGTTCAAATCTTGGATAAAAAGTAACATATTCTACGCTCCAAGGTTATACCCCAAGTCAAAGTTTTGTGGAGAAACCACGATGTTGAGGAAATGACCTGGGAGTTAGAATCTGAAATGAAATCAAGGTAACCTTACCTCTTCGACATACCTGGTACGTACCCTAATTTCGAGGGAAAAATTTTATAAGAAAGGGAGATTGTAAGACCCCAACTTTTATGAATAAAGATAAATTTTCTATAATTATCATTTTTGAATATTATAGAATGAATTTGATATAATGTTATAGTTGTGGGTAATATTCATAAATTTTGCAAAGTACGCAAGTTATATAATATTCGATTGGTCGGGGAATATTCGTTTTAACAGAGAATATTCGTACGACGACACAATCATTGGTGGACCCCACGTCGGAATTATTATCAGATTGAGAAAATGACAAAAATATTTTATGAAAATAACGACGGAAGTTTTATCATTAATTGTTGAACTACTCGGTAGTAAAAGTACAGTAATACGCGTGGTTGCATAGTAGCACACGGTATTGATTATTGATGCTTACGTGAGAAGTCACTCAGTTTTATTCAATTATTGCTACCGTAGTTGTTGCATTGTATCTCACGTTATATGATTCAATTATTGTTGATATTTTATATATTATTAAATGAATAATTGAGATGATAAAGTTATCAATATTATTATTTGCAATATTAACGATGTCTAGAAGTTCTATCAAGGAGAGGTTTGGTCACCTAATTGCGCGCCAATAGGGAGAAATCCTTATTGGAAAGCCCCCTCTTTCCTAGGAACGACCTGGTCGATTAATATTGTGAATTATAATAATGATGATAAATATTGTTAAAAATATTGAGGCGATTTTTATGAAGTAGATGTTGTAAATTTTTCTTATTATTTGGATCCCCATTTACCCATTTTTCAAAATAATCGATAGAAAATCATTTTATATAATAAAGGGGGGCCACAGTTTGGGTCCACATGTGGGATGATTTTGAAGAATGGAAATGGGAGGGGGGGAAGCTTACGTAAATATAAGGTAATTATATATATATATATATATATATATATATATATATATATATATATATATATATATATATATATATATATATATATATATATATATATGATAAAGGGGCCACATGTTTGTTTTTGGGAGAAACCAAAATGATGTTATAGTTATATATATATATATATATATATATATATATATATATATATATATATATATATATAACTTGCCTACATGTGACTATGTATATAATATATATATATATATATATATATATATATATATATATATATATATATATATATATATAATCATTGTCGTTGAATTGAGGAGTGCACATGTGATTAATTAGGCTGCGTCTAAAATTTCCTTTCGCCCGTGATTCTGAAAATTATTTCTTCCAAATTTCTACTGTGCAGTCCGTAAAAATTCAAATAGTATCCTTTTCATTCTCCTATAAATAGGATGCTTAGTTAGAATTGAAATCACACCAGAAATTTTAGAGAATTCTTTTCTATAATCTTGAGCGTATTTCTTAGAGTTTTAAAAAACTTTGAGTGTAGTGCAAGTTTTCTTCAAGAATATCCTCGCCCTACCAGCCGGAATACTCTTCTTTTACAGTAAGGGATATTATTTCTTTTGTATTCATGAAGAGAACTTTTGTTATTCCATTCTTTATTATTCTGTTGGAATAACCTGTATACGCGGGCTACCCTATACTTGGTGAAATTCTTTTGCTATTCCATTCATCATTATTTTGTTGGAATATCCTATCTGTGCATTTTACGCCTGACCTGGTTCCGTCTTTTTTTTTCTGTTAGAATATCCTGTCTGTGCGTTTTACGCTGGACCTGGTTCCGTCTTTATTATTCTGTTGGAATATCCTGTCTGTGTATTTTACGCCGGACCTGGTTCCGTCTATATTATTCTGTTGGAACATCCTGTCGGTGCGAATTTTGCCTGACCTGGTTCCGTTATTTATTATTCTGTTGGAATAACCTGTCTATGAGAAGTACCGCATGCATGGTGATTTCTTTTGTTATTCCATTCTTTATTATACTCAGTTGGTTAAAGTTTTGATTTCTATACTCCATGAAATTAGTGGAATATCCTTTATATTTGCTTTTCATCCAGTATCTTTTCTTGGAAATATTCTTCTGAGCATTCTTGAATTTTACTCTACAAAGAAGTATCATGTTGACAATTTGGACATTATTAGTTCCTAAATAAATTAATTCTTGAACTTATTTTATTGAATTCTTATATCATTGTCATCATCCTCATGTTTATATTATTTTGAAAGTCATCTGTGGCCTGTAGTGCATAGATGGACTTGGTATGATTATGATCAGGGATTATTCGGTGTAATCATGACCGTAATGTTACAAATGATGTTGTAAAAGTCCTCATTGGCCCGTAGTGCATTGGTGGACAGTTGTTGGTATGATCATGACCATTGATGAATACACGAATATCCTTGGCTCGTAGTGCACGGATAATTTGTGGTTGTGATACTAATGAATATCCTTGGTCGTAGTGCAAGGATGATGTGGATTATTTATTAAGCTGAGTCCCAGCGATAAAAGTGATGAAAAACCTTTTTAAATCATAAAAGATAATAGAATTTATTTTCTACTTGGCTCTTTTAATGGATTGCATGTTCCGCTGCAGTTAAACTTGATGTCTATTGTATTTTATCAGTTTAACAATATTGAAGACTAATGATAATTTATTCTGCATTATCTTAGTCATAATATTTCTTACTGGGCTAGTTGAGCTCACCCTTTCTTTCACTGTTCTCTTCAGGAAATGAGAACGTAGCCGGGACTAGTCGGGGAACGGAGTAACGGTCCGAGATTATAGCATTAGTAGTCCTCACTATTCTGTTAGATAGTGTGATAATAAATGTAATGAGGACTAAATTGAGTGTGGATATTGTCTAGATGACAATATTTATATTAAAACTCACAGCATGTATTTTGTCGTATTTTACACAACTGTTGTATAATTAAGTTGTATTTAAATTTTGTACCATGTATTTGGCGACTCAAGATGGATGATGTATACCTATTTTGGGGGCGTCACAGTGGTAGTTTCTGAGAAGATCCTAGGCAATAAGGACATTGTCACTAATGCTTCTGCCCTTGATTAAAGCAGACCGTGCCTTGTCTATAAGAGATGGAAGGACTTCTTTGAGTCGATTGGCCAGGATCTTAGTAATGCACTTGTACAAGGTATTGCAGTATGCGATAGGTTTGAAATCAGCCATGGAGGAAGGATTTGTAATTTTTGGGACCAAGGCCAAAGCAGTGGAGTTAATGCCTTTGGGCATCTTACAAAAGATGAAGAAGAACTGGACAGCCTTGGTGAAGTCTTTACCAACAATCTTCCAGCAAGAGATGAAAAAATTTACGTTGAATTGATCAGTCCCTGGACTTTTGTTCCTCTTCATGGAGCTAAGCACCTTGTATACTTCCATATTAGTGACTGTAGCAGCCAAAGTAGTTGCTTGGATTGGAGAGACAAAGTTGGTTGGCAGTACACCAAAGTCCTCAATCCCAGTATAGGTAGTGTCATTAAAAGAACCAAAAAGGTCCTTGAAGTAGTTTACAACAACTTTTTGTACCTTAGCTTGACCAGTCACCATGATCCCATCAGAGTCAAGGATTGAAACGATTTTGTTAGAGTTCCACCTATTCTTCACAATATTTGAGAAGTAACTAGAATTCTTATCACCTAGGGAAAACCAAGTAGCTCGAGACTTTTGCTGAAGGAAGAATTCCTCTCTATCTAAGACGTTCCAGAGATGTTGTAGGCTGCTCACAGAAGAGCAGGTTCTAGAGGAGAATTTAAAAGCAATGTTTGGACAAGATGCAAACTGTCATGTGCATCCCTAATAGACGCGGAGACGTTGACAGCAGAAGCATTGAGATTGAAAAGAGCTCTCTTCGTCCTTTTTAGCTTTTCTGAGAAAATAAAGAAGGGGCTGCCCAGGGTAGTCTGTCCCCATTCAAGCCGAACACAGTCGTCAAACCCATCAAGTAACATCAGGTTATTAAAGAACTGAAACTGCTTTCTAGACTGGAAAGAGTTAATACCAGAGTTGAGGAGGACTAAGGCATGATCAGAAAGTCCTCGAGGAGAAAAAATAGCTTGAGCATTTGGAAACTTTGAAAACCAAGAAACATTCCCAAGGGCTCTATCTAGTTTTTTGTGGATGAGTTTAGCCAGTTGACAGTTCCACCAAGTGAACAGAGGGCCAACACCTCGAATATCCTCACCTTTAAGAGATTGAAAGCACTCCAAGAAATCCTTCATACATATATCCCATATAACATTTTCTTAGTCAGTTTCATTAAGGCTCTTGATGACATTAAAATCTCCTAGAATACACCAACTGTCAGTAGAGGAGTGAGTTATTAGATCTCTCCAAAGGTCCCTTCTCTCAATGTAATAGTTTAAACCATAAACAAAGGATACCAGAAAAGAGTTATCAATGTTCAGGATATTATTGGCTCTACAGTGAATGACCTGGGATGAAACAAAAAGGATGTCCACTTTCCAAACAGAAGGGTTCCATCCAACCCAGATTCTCCCACTGCTATGATAGTCATAGTTAAAAAACCAAGACCAATTGTGATACATTTTCCTAGCTATTCTAGTGGCCTGATGCTCTTTGACCCTAGTCTTAAGGAGGCCAACAAAAGATATATGATTATCACTAATAAGTTGCTTAACATAAGCCTGTTTAGGCTTTTTATTTAAACCTCTAATATTATAGGAAGCTAACATAAGATTATTGAGGGGTGTGCCCAACTTTCCCTTTTCATTTCCTCTTCTTAGAAGCTTGAGGATTTTCATTTGTAAAGTTCTATTTTTTCTTTAGATCCTTCCTTTCCTTCTCATTGATAACCTTAAGCTTGGAGAGAAGAGGATTGTGGGCAGCAGGAGATTCAGAATCTGTCTTTTCTTGAGGACCAGAATCAAAGGCTATAGGGGAAAAGGAATTTGTAGTTACCATAGGAGTAGTAGCCAATGGAAGGGACAAGTTAGCAGAGTCATTTCCAACTTTAATACCTCGGGTCACATTAATCCAATCATTAGAAGATGGCCTAGGCAGAGAGATAGGGTTAAAGATGGTAGCTGAGGAAGGACTAGGGATGACACCTAGGCCAACAGAAGAGGTCAGAATGGTATTTCCAGTAGAAGGGGATTTGGGAACCCATTTGAAATTTGCCTTAGGACATTTAAGAGGAGAATGTCCAAAAACCTGACAGGAAGGACAGGAAGGGGGCGGCTTTGGTATTCCATATCAACATTGACAGACATCTTCTCATGATTCTCCGAGTTGATCACAATAGCTTTAATAGAGGTAGGGAAGGAGGATGAAGCAGAAATTTCAATACAAACTCGAGCAAAGGTCATGTACTCATTCTTTGAGGTCATCTCATCTGAAAACAAAGGTTTCCCAATAGCACTAGCAAGGTAGCTAATACCTTCATCAGAGCAGTAAGACAATGAGATCTGGCTTAGCTTTACCCAAATAGGATAAGTGTCACAATCCGATTTAGAGAACTCGACCCCCTCCTGCCATTTCTGGAGCATAATAGATTTAGAGGCTAAATGTCATGGCCCAGAGGCAAGGATGTTATCACGATCAGCAACAGAGTTGAACTTGAAGATGTAGTAACCCTTACTGTGAAGGAAAATCTTTGATAAGCCAAGGTTACCCCAAAGTCTTCTAGCTATTGGTTCAACAACCTTGTAAGGAAGAGTTGAGTGGAGAAAGTATCTAACTAAGCTTGAGGACGAAATCTGTTCCCACGTACAAGTAACTCATCAGGGGGTTGGACAAGGATGTCACCATTAGAAGTTATAAGGAGGGTGAAAAAAGAGAGATCTTGAGGACTTCCCAGCATTTTGTGAGACCACATTAATCCAAGTTTTAGGCAGACCAGAAGCCGGACCTAGTAAGATTTCACCTTCTTCAGCAATAGATGGGGCTTGCGCCTTAGAGTTCAGGGGAGCCCCAATCTCCATCCCTATTCCATGGTTCAAGAGACCAGCTTTAGTAGTCTCTCCTCCAGTTAGAGCAGAATGAGGAGGACTTTGAATGAGCACCTTCCAAACATTACCAAAATCATATAATTTCTCTTCCTTTATAAAATCTTGAACAACAGTAAGAGGGACACCATATGCACAAAGGAATTCCATAAGATGGAGATTTTTCTTGCGTTCAAACAACGCTTCATCACGATACTTGAGAGAGAAATGTTGGGCAACATGAAAGATTTCTTTTGAATTATCGCCCAAAGCTGGACCAACATTTACCTCACGAACAATGTCCAAAATAGTGGAGTCCTCCGAACTCTGACTAAGAGCCAGAGGGATAGGGTTACAATCTAACTCTGCCATGCCATCACTGCTAAAAGCCAAGTGAGAAGAAGTAGGCGACGAGTTTGGGTTAGAGACCCCATATTTGGCAAATAAGTCACGAGTCTGACTACTTTCAGTGTTATCATCTGATAGATGAGATTGGCTAACCATAATGTGAGAAAGGAGGAGGGGAGTCTAATTAGGAAGGAGCAGAAGAATAAGAGGGGAGCAGGGAGTAGGGAGTAGAAAGAACAGAGAGGGAGGACGGAGGAGGAGGAGAGAGAGAGAAGGAGCCGAGAAAGTTAGGTGAGAGCCAAAAAAGTTCTTTCCTAGGGGCGGGAGAAGATTTGAAAAGTCTAGAGAGAGGGTAGAGCAAAAATCTAGAGAGAGAAATATCTTTGTCTATCAATGTGTTTCCAAATCTGTTCTTTCTTTTGAAAATCTTTAAGAATATTTTGGCAATATTTAATACCATATATTCACCTTTTATTTGTATACGTGAAATATCACTTATGTCACGTATTCTAGTTTAAGTTTCTTCACATATTTATGTTAAAGAACCTTTAAGCTAGGTTTGGTCATTTTTATTTACTTTCGACAATGTTAATTTTACTTATAAATTTCCATCTTACCAAGTTAAGAGAGCTCATTATATCAATTACTAACCATAACATTCATTTAAATCACACAACATTGATAAACAACCTTTTTCTATGCATGCTCGCATGTATTAGATTTATTTGTACGTAACTAGTATAGCTCTCTACTTAGAAACTCTTTTAGTTCATGCTTGCATAGTTTATAACGTGTCTAGCTAGATGTACGAACATGTCAGTTATCTCTAGAGGAAAAAAGTATCCTATTATAATTGTTCAAAAGTTCACAATATAAGTCGTAGAGTTTTCGACTTAATTGGTTTTTAAATCTTAAAATCTCATGGTAAACAAACCAAACACGCAAAAAGTAAATTGCATTCACATTTTATACCCATTTATAAAACTAACTAAGTTGCAAACATATGCTCAAAATGTTAAGTTTCAAAAACTCGTAAGGAAAACCAAACATGGTTTTAGTCTTTTAGCTTTTCTTTCAAAAGATTATAACTCAATCCCCAAGCCCACTAATACGTATTGATACATGTTTAAAGATTATGTATGCTCCTTAAGTTAAGTTAGGTTACGCCAATTTAGGATTCCTTGTGTGGAACAACAAAAATAGTACTCTAACTTACTGCCCAACCCCCGCCGGGGCAGCCTTTTTTACACGGCCCAACCCTTGTCGGGGCGGGGTGCCTGCCGGGGCTGCACCAACCAGAGTTGGCTACTGTAATTTGAAATTCCAATCCACTGCTACGAACCAACATGCCAAAATCTCAACCAAACAACAATATAACGATACCCAATTGATATAAATTTACTACTAAACACCCCTAGCATTATTCTAACAACGCCAATCACATAAATAACCAAATTCAAGAATCAAATTCAAGATTCATGTCATTTTTCCAAAGTTTAACATATTTAGCGATTCTCTTCACTACAAATTCATTACTTGACCAAATTAGTCCGTTTAACTTTTGATGATTTCATATTCAACCATATTAACAATGTCTAGCATCAATTAACAGATTATATCATGCTTTCAATCATAAATTTTTTTGACTCAAAACAAGTATTTTAGCATTTCCTAAGAACTTGCAAAACTTGAATTTAAGAACATGTAAATGGATATTAACTTATATGAAGTTGAAATTCTAACTCTAGCTTCAATTTGTAGATTGTGTATGCTCAACCCAACCACACTCACACACAACTTTGAAGTTTAATAGAGTACTTAGCAAAAAGTTTGTGAATGAAAATGGCTCCATTTATAGGGAAACTTGTGACCAAATTTGGGCTTTTCTCAATGAATTAAACCAATAGAATGAAGAAGAAGATAATGTGTATGAGGGATTTGGTGGAGTAGTGTAACGAACGAGAATTTTGTAATTAATTTTAAATATTTATTGAATGAAATAAATATTTTAATTAATTTATCTATTGAGATAAATAAATAATTGATGAAATTGTGGTGTAATAATTTAGTTAAGTGTGTATGTTAACTAAATTAATGAATGGTAATTTTATTATTTGAAGATTTAATTTAATGAAATAATTAAATTAAATGAATTGTTTAATATTTAAGAAAATAATTAAATAAAATAAAATAATATTTTAGTTGAATTTTATAATTAAATTAGATATGTAATAATTTGTTAAGCATAAATATAATTATAATGGAAATTATAATTGTAATTGTAAGTTATAAAAACTAATTAAATAAAAGTGTGACAAGGAAACTATATGATAAGAAAATATAAAAATAAATTAGAATGGGGAGTTTTGTGTGTAGCCACACATGGCCTTATGGTCTTTGGCATAACATAATTGATAGGCGTTTTATTTTTTTTAACTGAAGAGTACGTGGGGAAAGGCCTATATCAGTTTGTTTTTTTATGCGTATTATCCTAAGGCTAGGAAGAACGGAGAAAGAGAGAAACACAGAGAAAATTGTTAGAGGGTTAGAGAAGAAATTGAGGCTTTTGCTATGAAGAGGAAGAAAAAGAATTGCACAACCCCATAAACCAACCTAAAACTGAAACATTTAAATTTCCCCCGCCCCTAGGTCTCACCTAACTTGTCCGACCTCCACCAACCTTTCCTGGCCTATCTTCCCCCCTCTCTGCGTACACTGACCTTACACCGACCTTTCCCTTTGTCCACTATTTTGGTCCTTCCTCTGGATCTCTTGTCCCTTGATTACTTCTTCTTCTTCCCTTACTCTCCTGTGTTCTCTTTCAGCTATGGTTAGCCACAACCACCTCTCTGCCGGGAACTCAGAGAGTAGTCCTTCCAAAGATCTGTTTGCCGAGTTTGGAGTCTCCCTTCCGAACTCTTCTGAACCCCTACCTCCTCATCTTGGTGTCGAGGAAATGGGGGAGTCGGATCCCATTATGGGTGTTATGGGAACCAATATTAGCTCTGACAACTCTGTTACAAATGAGATGAATCCTGCTATGGATATCGATCTTGCATTGGGGGACAATGCCAAAGAAATTTTCTCGGATGCTCACCATTTCTCTCATAAAGACAGGGAAGAAGCCTTGTTTGAAAGAAAGAAAAACATGCACTTGATGTCCTTTCTATCAGCCCATGGAATCACTACCAATGATGTTCAACATTTCTTGTTAGAAGGAAAGAGGGTTAACTTTTCAAATGCAGACATAATATCTATGTTTAGTCCTACACCAGATATCCCCTTGGGTTACTCTGACATTGGTGCCCTTCGTCAGGTAATATGTGTTGGAGAAGATTCTAAGCCGGGAGGAACAACCCCTAAGGTTCCTCCAGCGACTGAGGTGCGTTTAGGCTCTAAACCGGTGAATCCGGTCCGGTCTCCCACCAAATCATGTCTTATCAAACCTGGACTGTTAGAGTCAGCTTTTTCAAAAGGTCACACCTCCTCCCTCGAAGAAGGGGAAATTCCAGCTGCTAGCCTGAAAGGAGCCACTAAAACGTGGTGTGCTATTGTAGGTAAATCCAATGTCCGAACTTCTAGGCTCCTATCGTACCACCCTCCTACTTCTGGCGAAGGGGTCCTGTCAGTCATACCTCCAGACGATATGTTACTTAGAGGAAATCAAAGATGGGCTTCCAGCATTGTGGGATACTTCCTTCATTCCTCCCTTCCCTTTAAAGTTGTTGAGCCTATTGCTAGAAGACTTTGGGGTCATCTTGGGCTTACTGATGTATTCCATCATAACAAAGGATACTTCATTTTCAAATTTGCATCTTCTTCGGAATGTAACAATGTGCTAGCGTCTGGTCCTTGGCACTTCACCTCTAAAATCATGGTCCTTCAAAAATGGAAAGAAGGAATAGAGTTCTCTAAAATGGAATGCAGCTCCTTTCTAATTTGGGTTAAACTCCACAATATCCCTCTCTCCTATTGGTCGGACGAAGGAATTAGCTATATTGCTAGTGCCATTGGGAAACCTCTGTTCACAGATGATATGACCACTAAGAACGATTTCCTGAATTTTGCTAGAGTTTGCATTGAAGTCAAAGCTTCTTCCTCATTTCCTCCTTCTAATCGGGTAGTCACTAAACAAGAGGACGCTTCTGAGTATTCCTTTACTTCGGTTGAAGTGGAATATCAAAGTAAACCACCCAACTGCCCCAAATGCCTTGTGTTTGGGCATTCTCCCCTCAAATGTCCTAAAGCAAACTTCCAGTGGATTCCTAAAGGGCTTGGAAATGTCACAGATGGTAAAGTGCAGGCTAATGTTGGTGGACAAGTAATGAAGGCAGATAGGCAAGATATGGTTGGAACCAGTTCCAAGGACGTGACTAAGACTAGGAATGAATGGGTAACAGTGGGAAGGGGAGCTAAATCTAGCTCTATTACTCCAATTCGCTGCAATGAATTGACTGTCTCCAACACGTTTGCTCCTATGGTTATTTATGACCAGACCACTTGCCCAGATGCAGACTCTCCTGTTGCAATGAATTCTCTTCTTGTGAACAAGATTAAGGTGATAGACGAAAAAGAAGGAAAAGATCTCAAAAATAAACAAATCTCAGGTATGGAAAATCCAAAGGCTGCCAAGAAGAGAAAAGGCAAGGGAAAAAATGGCAACACCCCCCCTCCATTAGTTTAATTATGTTAGCTTCCTATAATATTAGAGGATTAAATAAAAAGCCTAAACAGGCTTATGTTAAGCAAATCATTGCAGACTATAATATTTCAATTATGGGTTTACTTGAGACTAGAGTTAAATCTACTAGAGCTCCCAGAATTTCAAGGAATTTGTGTATGAACTGGGAATGGGCTTTTAATTATGACTTCCATAATAATGGTAGAATTTGGGTAGGATGGAATCCCCTCCTTTGGAAATTAGATATCATTTTTGCTTCCTCTCAAATTATGCACTGTAAAGTTCAGTCGCTAGATGTTAACATTAATTGTTTCATGGTGTCTTTTGTGTATGGACTCAATACATACATCGAAAGAAGGACTCTCTGGAATGAAATGGCTACTCTGTCCACAAATGATTGTTGGTGTTTATTGGGATGACTTCAATGTTATAAAGGACCTGAAGGAAACTAACCAACCAAATGCTAATTGGATGTTGGTAAAGAAGAGTTCAAAGACTGCATCACGGATATTGGGGTGGATGACATTCGAGCAACTGGGCCAATCTTTACTTGGTGGAACAACCAACCTTTGCAACCAGTCCACAAAAAACTGGACCGAGCCATGGGAAACTCAGAATGGTTCTCTAAGTTTGACTTTTCAATGGTATCTTTTGCACACTGTGGGCTCTCGGACCATTCCTTAGTTTTACTAAACACTGGGACAACGTTTACTAAACCCCAGAGACAGTTTCAATATTTCAACCACATGTCTCTCCTTGTTGGGTTTCATAAAGCTGTCAGGTTGGCTTGGGATACCCACATTGTTGGGAACCCTTTCTATGTTTTCTCTAAGAAACTGAAATGCACTAAGAAAGCCTTATTCTCCCTCAACAGTTCTGTGGGGAATTTGACCACACTTATCAAGGCAGCAAGGGAAGAGCTCCACTCGGTCCAGAATCTCCTTCATGTCTATCCCTATGACTTGGACCTTTTGGCAAAGGAAGAGAGCTGCTCGAAACAACTTTGGCAAGCTATGGATAGGGAAGAAGTCTTAATACAACAAAAATCCAGAGTTACATGGATGGCCTTAGGTGACCGCAACTCAAGCTACTTCTCAAATATGATGAAGCAACGGTGGAACTCTAACAAAATCTTCTCGATCCTTAATAATGAGGGTCTTATGGTCCATGACAAGGTACAAATTGAGGCAGTTGCTGTGGAGTATTTTTCTAGCCTTTTTTCTTATCCGGGCCCTCCCTATGATGGTTTTTTAGACCTAGGCATCTCCCCAACTAAATTGATAGACCCATCTCAAGCTTCGATCCTTAGTGCTCCTATTTCTGATTCTGAGATATTCAAGGTTCTAAACTCCATGAACCGTAATAGGAGCCCAGGTCCAGATGGTTTCAATGTGAACTTCTTTATCAGCTGCTGGTCCATTGTGGGGGAAACCTTTATTAAAGATGTCCAGTACTTTTTCTCCTCTAGCCGGCTAACCAAAGGAATTAACTCCACTGCGTTGGCCTTGATTCCCAAATTTCTAAATCTAACTGCTATGGTTGATTTCTGTCCTATCTCTTGCTGTAATACGATTTATAAATGTATAGCAAAAATCCTTTCCAATAGGCTAAAAGTGGTTTTGCCTAAGATCATTGATCAAGCACAATCGGCTTTTGTACAAGGTCGAAGTATAAGTGATAACATTCTCTTGGCTCAAGATCTCTTCAAAGGTTACAACAGGAACTCTGGCCCATCTCGATGTGCCCTCAAAATTGACCGTAAGAAAGCCTTTGACACGGTGAGATGGGAGTTCCTTCTTGATGTTCTTAAGGCTTTTCATTTTCCCCCAATCTTCATTGGATGGATCAGGGCATGTATATCTTCTGCCATGTTCTCTGTCAAGTTGAATGGAACCCTCGCTGGATTCTTTGGCAGTACCCGTGGGCTTCGTCAAGGAGATCCCCTATCCCCCTTCCTTTATGTTCTTGTGATGGAAATGCTTTCTCTAAAGCTTAAAAAAGAGACTTCCACTGATGGGTTTGAATATCATTGGAAAGCAAAAGGATGTCAGCTTACTCATCTACTGTTTGCGGATGATATCCTGATTTTCTGCCATGCGAGTTTACCTTCGGTTAATATTATTAATTCTTGTATCCAATCCATCTCTCTCTACTCTAGACTGATCCCGAATTCTCATAAAAGTCAGTGCTATCTCTCAAATACGGACCCCTCAACCAAAGATAGTATCCTATCATTAATGGGATTTCAGCTAGGGTCTCTACCTTCCAAATTCCTCGGCGTTCCACTGCTATCTCGAAAGCTCTCTCATGCCGATCGTGCTCCTCTTATTCAAAGGACAACCTCCCGTATTTCTTCCTGGACTTCCAAAGTCCTTGCCTACTCCGGTCGCCTTCAGTTGATTAAATCTGTTCTTTGTTCCTTCCAAACCTACTGGTGCAAGCATTTCATGCTACCTAAAGCTGTACTTCGGGAGATCAACTCCCTCCTTGGCAGGTTTTTGTGGAAGGGACCGAATCTTAGTAAGTTTGAGGCTAAAGTGGCTTGGTCGAAAATCACTTTTCCAAGGAATGAAGGGGGATTAGGCATAAAGAATATCCTTGATTGGAACATTTCTTTACTGTTGCAGCATTTCCTCCAAATCATCAACCACGATACTAAGTCTCTCTGGGCAAAATGGGTACAAACCACTCTCCTAAAAGATAAGTCTATATGGCAGGTCACGGCTGGGAATGATTGCTCATGGACATGGAAACAAATCCTAAAGCTTCGCTCCTATGCTTTACAACACCTTAAATACATTATTGGACAGGGAAATCAGACTTCTCTTTGGTATGATCCTTGGTTGAACGGTGCCCCAATCAACCCCTCTACCTCATTATTATCCAACTCCGGTATTCCTTCTTTTGCTAAGGTGAGCCACATTATCCAGGACCTCTCATGGAATCTCCCTAATAGCAATCACCATGATGTGATCATGTTTAGGTAGCAAATTCTACAAGCTTCCATCACTCCAAGACAGAATGACATAATATTGTGGGATGATAAACCCATTCATTCAGTAACGGCTAATCAGATATGGGATTCCATTCGGGCTAGAACCCAATCGACATCATGGAGCTCAATCCTTTGGCACAACCTCCATGTGCCAAGATACTCGTTTATGTTGTGGCTTGGTCTGCTAAGGAAAATTTCTACTAATGATAGAACCAAGCACTACATAGGAAGGACTTGAAGTTGTCTCCTATGCAACCAACACATGAAAACCTTTGAGCACATGTTCTTTGAATGTTCCTATTCTTCGATTATCCTTCAAAGTGCTCTTGATTTGGGAAATTGGATTTCTATCCCACTCACTTGGGATGCTCTCATTAGCTACCTCACCAATTACCAAGGCTCTAATTTGTTAAAGAACATTTTGAACCTCACAGTTGCCACTTGTTTTTACAAAGTCTGGGAAGCTAGAAATACAAAGATGCACAAGGGTAATATCATTCCTCCTAGGTCCCTTGCTAAGGACACCATCAATCTTATTAAGTCCCGGATTTCTACTAGCAAAGCCTTCCTCAAAGCCACAAATTGTAACCACCTTTGTAATTGGTTGATAACACACTAGGTTGGTTGGGTTTTCTCCCTAGTATCCATTTTAACTGGAGGCTTCGGGAGAGCTTAAGGATTCGGGAGAGTATGGTGTAAGTTTTGGGCTTTGGGAAAGAGTCTATGAGGCTTCGGCCGATCGACTATGAGGCTTCGGGCAAACATGGTGCAAGTTTTGGGCTTCGGCCGAGCGTGGTTTTTGGGCGAGATGGTGGTTGTGTCCAAGTTTTGGCCTTCGGGCAAACATGGTGCAAGTTTAGGGCTTCGGCCGAGCGACTATGAGGCTTCGAGCGAGCATGAGGCATGAGGCTTCGGTCTAACATGGTGCAAGTTTTGGGCTTCAGCCGAGCGACTATGAGGTACGCTCGGGCGAGTATGAGGCTTCGGGCAAGCATGGTGCAAGTTTTGGACTACGGCCGAGCATGGTTTTGGGCGAGATGATGGTTTTGTCCAAGTTATGGCCTTCGGGCAAATATGGTGCAAGTTTTGGGCTTCGGCCGAGCGACTAGAGGCTTCGGGCGAGCATGAGGCATGAGGCTTCGGTCTAACATGGTGCAAGTTTTGGGCTTCAGCCGAGCGACTATGAGGTACGCTTGGGCGAGTATGAGGCTTCGGGCAAGCATGGTGCAAGTTTTGGACTATGGCCGAGCATGGTTATGGGCGAGATGGTGGTTGTGTCCAAGTTATGGCCTCCGACGTACAAAGGTGGGAGGCTATATCTGTACTTTCATTAAGGCTCCATTTTGTAATCATTTCTGTATTAGGCTGTTAGTTCAACTTGTTATGTTGGGTTCTCTTCCTTGTATCGTATCATCATCTACACATCTTAGATGATGCTACTATATTCTGGGGTATGCCCCTTAGCCATTGTTTTTGGTCCTTTATATACAAACAAATTTAGCAAAAAAAAAAAAGAATTGCTAAAACCTTGTCACCATCTATTGCTAAAATACAACAGAGGATTAAAGGTATAATCTATCCTAATTCCAAATTCTTCTTTGCAATATCTATTTTTTTCTTCTGTGAATTAGAATTTTGTTGGAATAGGGTTAAGGTGTTGATTATATATATGTGAAATCTGATAATTGTTATATAGAAGCTGTATGAGTAATCAAATTCTTGGAAATTAGGTTGTAAGAAGAAAATTAAGTAACAGTGTTATATATATATATATGAAATGGCTTAATTGAGTTCTAAATTTTATGTTTAATCCTTATTATAATTTGTAAATTGGTTGTGAATTGTGTTAGTATATCAAGATACGAAAACAACGCAATTTTAATGGTGTAAATTAGTTAAGAAATAAAGATTTGGCGATTGAATTCACCAAATGTGTTGAAAATGGAGAAAACAACAAAAACATAGTTTTAATCCTTAAAAATTTGGTTGTTTTGTTGTTAAAAGTGTTATATTTATGCGTAGCAATGTTGTAGTAAGTTTCTAGCTTTTGGGTTTGGAGAATTACTGTAGAAATTGAGGAAAAATTGGAGTTTGGATTGCAACAGGGGGAGCTACTGCATTTTCTTTCTGTGTACTGGTGCAACTTTGCCGGTAGCAAAGGCAGAAACGGCGCAGCGCCTGTTGGGTTTCTGAGATAGTGCACCAGCCCAGCTGTGTCGGTGCCAAGGCTTGGGGCAGCGCAGCTGATAGACTCCACGGCATGCTTGCGTGAAGTGGTCGTCGCCCAGATCATTTCAGGCACATTTGCTGGGTGAATTGCTTGCAACACCTTAACCCTTCGTCTATACTTTAGATGGTAATCTTGGTACAACTACTCGTGTTCAGAATCTAAGTTGAATGGACACCAATGACACCTTGAACCCTTGCTTATATTAAAGCGGTAACCTCGATACAATCGACGATTGATGCGGTAGAAGACGCCACACACAACTATAAATTATTGTATGATAAGTCAAATTGAATCTCAAAGAAATAACTAAGAATTACTTATTCTTTGGAATTCTTCAACGAACCAAAAGTAGAGAATAAACTCACAAATATATTGAATAAGAATAATGAATAATGTGTTTGATTACATCAAGTAGGACCTCTATTTATACTACTCAAAACAATCCAAATCCTAATAGGAATTTATAAACTATAACCCTAACAGAAGTCAATTTGAAAAAGAAATTCTAATTAAAAAGAAATCTTAATTAAAAAGGAATCCTAATTACAATAGAATTATAAAAATCTAAAAATCTGCAGTTGTCGTGCTGATAAATTGTCGACGTGATTTGTTTTTCCATTCATGAAATATGCTAGCTAAAAATCCGTAATGCCCCATGATTTGTTTTTCTTGTCGCATATAATGAGTCTGTGTCCCATGTAATTTAAATTGGCTAGCTAGATATATGCATTCATCTTCTAAATATATGACAAGTGTGACACCCCAAAATTCAGGTTACCTGACCCCCGAGTTTGGTGCTCACAATCCACAATATAATAAGCATCTAACTACCCATTCATTGATGAATAGAATATTACACCACATTAACTTATAAAGTTAATACATTAGTCCAAGTTTCTCTAACCTTAACATTACAAACAAACCCTTTAGATAAAAAAAAAGGGTTTATAAACATAACATAATAATAATACTATTCATAACTAATTTATTACAATGCCTTTGCTCGTGTCCTTCACAGCACCTCCTGCCACTTCGTCCCTAGCTAAAAATTTTTATTTAGCAAGGGTGAGCAACAAATTTGCCCCGCAAGTTAAGATATACAATGAAAGTATAAGAATCCGAACAATATACTATCTATTTTGATAGAATAAAAACAAAGTTCAGGGAACTTTGAAATAGCTGAACAAATCATTATTTACTAACAAGTCTTCTCGCATTTTATGCAACACAATAATTTGATAATGAAAGAGTATAACGCTTTCAAAGTTTCTACGATATTCTAGTGAATAACAATTTAGAAGTGTTCTCCAAAGTTTAAGCTGAATGATCTCAAATGATCTTGAAATTATCTTCTAGAGTAACTATCAAAGATTTAATTTGATATACCCAAATATAGGATGGAAATATATTCCAGAGTTATGCTGAGTGATCACAAAAGGATCTAGAACTTCTCATCTCGAGTAACTATCAAAGATATACTTTGATATACCCAGGTGTATCAGATAACCATAAAGATTAAGTCATACCCCTCTGTAAGTACTTAGAGCGGTCAACTCTTTGTACCCTATATTATGCATAATACTTACACGCGCGCAAAGGCCGAATATACGACAAAAAATGTTCCCTTTGTATAAAAGGTTGTTCTTCTAAGTCTTATAATCAGAATTTGATTTAACAACAAAATATTATGATTTCAATATTTAGTCACTTCTCAATCTAGCCGAAATAATTGGCATTGATTTGTCAATATTAATTGAATTCTCTTCTCGAACCTATTAAGTTCTAACAAATATTCGTCTAGCCAAAATAATTAGCTAAGACATATCTCAACACAATTCGACAATAGATAGGAATTATCTGTACTGTCAATAGCTTCTACGGACGTGAATATCCAATAACAGTTATTCTCTAAGTATATTCTCGGAATCATTAATTCAGTATGAATTAATAAACATACACTAACTGCGAATAATCAACAATAAATTCTTGGACGTGGTCTAATTAACAATAATTAACCACCATAGTAATTAAACAGATATAACTCAAGGTTGAGTTAGGAAAAATACCTTCTCCGTTGATTACTGCTACTCAAATAAACTTATCTACGTTTGAAAGACCTATAATCACAATATCGGTCTCACAATTAGCACAATATTCCATAACACACAACACTGTAATTTACAGTCAGCCTTTCTCCTAGGCACATTACCACATAGTTACATCAGTGTTAAATACTTATATAAACACTTATCAAGTCTAACTAGTTTGGTCTGATTGGACTTCGGTCTCATCTTGGTGTCTTGGTCACCCTATCCAACAATTTACACATTTATTGACATTTAAACTCGGTCTCAAAGCTTTAATATTATTTTAGATAACTCATATATCTTTTATAATATTATTCGAAGCCTTTAATAATTTTCTAATAATTATTATAATTTATAATAATTTTTCAAACACCGTAATCATTTTTAAATGATTTAAATACTAATTAATTCCATTATCATTAATATTTAATAATATTAAAATATTAATGACATACTTGTCAAAATATTAAAGTTATTGTTAATAACTTAAAATATTTTTAAATCATCAATATTCTATTTAAATGATTTTTAAAATAATTAAAATCATTTTTAAACCATCACCATTAATATTTAAATATTAATGAAATCCTTATCAAAATATTAAAAGTCATTATTTATAAATTAAAATATTTTTAAACCATTTTTCTCATTTTTAAATTATTTTTAAATCAATAAAATTATTTTTAATTCATTTATTTAATTTTTATAATTAAATAAATATAATATCACTAATATTAAATTATTAATGAAAATTCTCCAAAAATATTAAAAGTTACATTTTATAACTCAAAATATTTTTAAATACTTTATTCTTATTTAAAATGATTTTTATAATATTAAAATCATTTTTCTCAAATTTATTTAATACAATAATTAAATAAATTAAATATCATTAATATTCAAATAATTATAAATATTAATGAAAATATCCCAAATAATTAAAAGTTAATTTTCATAATTTAAAATAATTTTTAAAACCATTTTTGGTAATTTTTAGAATTTATTTCTATTTTTTAAATATTTTTTGAAAATTCAGAAAATAAAACAAATAGAAACCGTCGCTATATGCTATAACGATACTTTTCTATCGTGCTAGGTGTTCTTGAGCTCAAGAACACTGACAAGTCAGTGTTCAAGGTGCTCGATTTGACCACTCCTAATTCTCAACCTGAACATGTTTTGGGCATGTTTAAACATTGATTATGTAGTGTTTATGTAGCACTACACAAATCAATCATCATTTATGCCAAACAATATCATATCTGCATAATTCAGAGCTACAAAGTGGCTGTCAGAAGCTTTCTGGACTTTCTGGGTTACCCAGAAACCCAGACAGCTTCGACTGCCCATTTTGAAGTTCGATTCTAACCTAGTTCTGGTTATCGTTTAAGTGTTTTTAAGGTTCCAGTCTATAGTACACATGTCATAGAACACATATACATCAACAGATCAGTCAAACAACATAACAATCACCAAATACAGCTCGGTCAAAGGATGTCACATCAAGTTTTTGGGTTTTCCAGAAACTGCAAGTCAGTGTCAAGTGGTCTAGTTTGACCACCCATTACTTCGACTATGTTGACTGTTTTTGGGATATAAAGCCAAGGATCTAAAGTCCATATTACAGGCTACATCATGCATACAACAAAATCAACAAACAGCTTGACAACTAACAGATCAAGGCCTTAGAAAAACTTATCAGACCCTGTTCATGGCTTTCTGGATTACCCAGAATTCACCCGGTCAATCTCGGTCAATGGGTTTTGACTATTAATAACTCACGATCTGGACATGGGATGGCTGTGATTCCACTTCCAGACCAAAGACCACATAACCAGCTACAGATTAAAACTTTAAAACAACAAAAATCAAAAATAGAAAAGAATCTAGGGCCACTGACATTCGGTTGTCAGGCCACCTTTTGTGTTCTTGGATAGTTTTTCAAAAACTCCATTTTAAAGCCTTTTGATGCCATGGATCTATGATGGATCATCATAGATCATCTTAAAACACCTTCTAGCATGAATCTAAACACATAAACACAATATTTCTTTGCATACAAGATCAAAATAGGTTTAGTGTTGTATACCTTCTTGGTTAAATCTTTGATCCTTGCTCTCCTTAACTGATTTTGGTGATCTAAAGGCTTGGTTAGTGACTGAAACACTTAGGGATTTTGTGGGTTTAGGTGAGAGAAAGAGTTGGTGTTAGATAGCTAATTAGCTTATTTTATGAACTTTCTCTCTCCTAAATCATTATATATTAGATTCAATGAATCCAAGTGTGCAAGGTGGCAAGATATGGACCAGATTTGTATTGAATTTCAGCACATGGTCTTATCCAAAGTGATGACTCACTAGATTTTGCAAATCTCTTAACTTATAATCTAAGTAAAGGGTATTTTGGACACTGGACATGAATTTTAATGGCATATAGGTAACTTGCCAAACCTTTAGGGTTTAACCCTTAGGTTTTACAACCTTAGCTTCTAGGTTTTTTTAAATTAGGGTCTTAAAATAGAAAAGTAAGATTTCTAAAATATAATTAGTGTTTCCTAATTATATTAAAGGTTACTAAACACATTAAAGTTTACTATTTACTTTAGGGCTTACTAATTAGGATTAGGATTTCATAATTAGGGTTAAGGATTCCTGAATTAAAAATTAGGGTTTCTCAACTTTTGATTAGGGTTCCTAACTACAGGTTAGGGTTTTAATCTTGTTATTAGGGTTTCCAATCTCTTATTAGGGTTTACAAATATTGTACCCTACCCGACCAATCACTGCTCAATATTCTATACAGTACAAACACGTACTCTTCAATATAATTATTTTAATTATATTTTTAATCGAATCCCTATCCGGACTTAGGGTTAGGGTTTCTATTCTTCGTTAAGCACAACTCTACTCTTATTTTCTCAGTCAATACGCAAATTAACCACATCTAGGGACTCGTATCACAGATACTCAGCACAAAATTGATAATCAATATTAATATTAAATAAAAAAAATTATTCGTAAAAATTCAAATTATTCGAAATCCCGGGTTATCACATTCACCTTTTTTTAAAAGGATTCCGTCCTCGGAATCACCGCTTTCTTATTCTCTATAATCTTTTAAAGTTGTATCATCAATTCATTCTTATCAACACAATATTAAATTGTGTCTTATATTCTAACCTGTGACTTGGATCTATAAAAGAAAACAATTCACAATAATTATCTAACTCAATATTACTGGCGTAATTAAATTTCTAAACGAAATCGTTACTTGCCGCTACCTCCTTGGCAGCCAGTGTATTTTGCACCGTTATATTGAATGCACGGGCCGATGGTCTTCCTGGCTGAGTAGATCCTTGAATTGCCAAGGTTCCACTACCAGGTCCCTTGTTGCCACTTTCCTTCTTTGCATTTCTCTTCGGATAGTTCTAAACCAGATGATCAGTCGATCCACACGCAAAAAGCAACCTTGTATCTTCTTTGGATTGGGACAATTAGGAGACATGTGCCCCTCTTGTCTGCAGTTTTAACAAACTCCCTTCTTCTTCAAACAAACTCCAGAATGGTTATTCCCACAAGTCATACATGGCTCTCTCCCTTCCCTATTCTCTTATGTCCTATTATCTGACTGGGTATTCTCGCTCCACTTTATTTTGTTAGGGTTACTACCACCACTGCTTCCTCCGTTATTGGTCTTCTTCTTCTCTTGATGAAATCGAGATGCAGCTTCGCTCCCTCCTCCAGCAATTAACGCCTTCTCCAACAAAGACGCGAACGTATTGATCTGCAATACCGCTACCTTGTTGTATATCCCCGGCTTCAGTCCATTCTCAAATCTTCTCACTTTTGTCGCCTCTGTGTCCACCTGATGAGGTGCAAATCTCGCCAACTCATTGAATTTGGCAGCATATTCCAAAACTGACATGTTCTACTGCTTCAATTCTAGAAATTTGACCTCCATTCTGGATTGCATACTCGGCGAAAAGTAGTTCTCAAAGAAAAACTACTTGAATCTTGTCCAAGTAACCACAGATGTACCAGTTCTCGCTTGATTAGTCTCCCACCAGTAATTGGCTTCTCCATTCATCAAATATGTTGCAAAAGCTATCTTTTGCTCTTCTGCCACACGTGCAATAACGAATGCTTTCTCCATTTCTTTTACCCAATTTTGGGCTTTAATCGGATACGTGGTTTCTTTGAATTCAGGCGGTCCTACCGCTTTAAAGTCTTTGAAGTTAGCCAATCTATCGGCTGGCTGATTTCTGGTTCTTCCTCTTACTACTTGAGCTCTATCTCCCATATCTTGGGCTAGCATATCTACGAAATTTTGCATCGGGTCAGCTTGACCTTCTTCATTATTCACCGACTGCTCTTCTCTTTGATTTCGATTCTGTCTAGGCAGCTAGGTGGCTTGATCTGATTTAAATAAAAATCTTATATTAATTCTCTTTCTCTACACAAATTCTTAACACAATAAGAATTCAACTCATATTTCTCATATAATCGCATATTTATTCAAATAGCACATAGTACATTTGATACTTAACAAATATTACTATCTCTTCTTAAATAATTTTAGGATTAATATGCACAACTTTACAAAAAGTTGCAATTCTCCATTCATATATAACTCTTCCCAATTCGTCAAACTTACCACACTTATGAGTTCAGAACTTACCACAGAGTGTATGAACTTATCCTAGTCAGACCTTTGGTGTCCATTCGCTGAGGGGTTTAGAACATTTCATATAATTATGGGTCATGAACTTATCATAAGTATGAGTTTTAAGAACTCGCAAATTAATCTTAATATTATATTCATATAGAAAATAAAGATTTCATTAATATAAACATAAATATTTACATATGTTCAAACATCGTTCTCGATATTACAACCGTTAATATAACACATTATCAAAAAAAATACTATCGTTTAAACTTAAGCTATCTACCATCCACTCTCTTCATCAGTCTTCTTTTTGTTAGGACACTTGTTGAATCCATGTCCCATTCTCCCACATGAAAAACATTTCCTCATATTCAGATTAAGACAATGTAGGGAAATATTTCCTTCCTGCTTACAATTGAAACAAACGTTCTTCCACATCATGCATTCTCCCATGTGAGTCTTTCCACACTTACTACAGACTTGCTTCTTCTTCGGGTTTGAATTTTCAGAATTATGCTGTCGTTGTCCTTCTTTATCTTATTCTTGCCTTTCTGCTGCTTGATTTTTCCTTCAGACGATCCACCACCTTCAGTCTTCATCCTTTCCACCCGGCTCTTTCCGTTCTTCAGTTATTTCGTGTAACGCTCGCTCCGTCTTCCACAACTCCTCCAAGAGAAATACTTTACTCTGGAGTTCCTAGACTTCTGCAGATTCTTGATCTTTCTCTCCAACTTTGGTCTTATTCCCTTTCTCCACCTTAGCTTCTTCAGACTCGGCCTCCTCATCACCACTCAGATACATCTTGGGATAATCATCATGATCACTCCCAAGATTAACCATATGTTCATCTTTTCCCACTTCCTCAACTGAATCGCTTTGCGCTGGCACCTCGGCTATTGGCACTGGTGCAACAACCGCTGGAATCTCCGTACTCATCTCATCTTCTCCCGACATCCTACAATCAGTTTAAACAACTTGATTAGTACTTTACCAGTACGAAATTATCACACTATGTGTCAACCTATCTCACTATTGATACACTTTGGCAATCCCTCACTTAGTACTTTAAATGAGTATTCTCTATCTCGCTTATGGTTATAATCCTAGGGTTTTTCCCACCCCACTTAAGGTTTATAACCTACAGCTTTGATACCAATCTGTGACACCCCCAAATTCGGGTTACCTGACCCCCGAGTTTGGTGCTCACTATCCACAATATAATAAGCATCTAACTACCCATTCATTGATGAATAGAATATTACACCACATTAACTTATAAAGTTAATACATTAGTCCCAGGTTCTCTAACCTTAACATTACAAACATTCCCTTTAGATATACAAAAAGGGTTTACAAATATAACATAATAATACTATTCATAACTAATTTATTACAATGCCTTTGCCCTTGTCCTTCACAGCACCCCTGCCACTTCGTCCCTAGCTGAAAAGTTTTATTTAGAAAGGGTGAGCAACAAATTTGTCCCGCAAGTTAAGATATATAATGAAAGTATAAGAATCAGAACAACAGACTATCTATTTTGATAGAATGAAAACAAAGTTCGGGGAACTTTGAAATAGCTGAACAAATCATTATTTACTAACAAGTCTTCTCGCATTCTATGCAACACAATAATTTGATAATGAAATAGTATAACGCTTTCAAAGTTTCTACGATATTCTAATGAATAACAATTTAGAAGTGTTCTCCAAAGTTTAAGCTGAATGATCTCAAATGATCTTGAAATTATCTTCTCGAGTAATTATCAAAGATTTAATTTGATATACCCAAATATAGGATGGAAATATCTTCCAGAGTTATGCTGAGTGATCACAAAAGGATCTATAACTTCTCTTCTCGAGTAACTATCAAAGATATACTTTGATATACCCAGGTGTATCAGATAACCATAAACATTAAGTCATACCCCTCTGCAAGTACTTAGAGCGGCCAACTCCTTGTACCCTATATTATACATAATACTTACACGCAAAGGCCGAATATACGACCAAAAATGTTCCCTTTGTATAAAAGGTTGTTCTTCTAAGTCTTATAATCAGAATTTGATTTAACAACGAAATACTATGATTTCAATATTTAGTCACTTCTCAATCTAGCCGAAATAATTGGCATTGATCTGTCAATATTAATTGAATTCTCTTCTCGAACCTATCAAGTTCTAACAAATATTCGTCTAGCCAGAATAATTAGCGAATACATATCTCAACACAATTCAACAATAGACAGGAATTATCTGTACTGTCAATAATAGCTTCTACGGACGTGAATATCCAATAATAGTTGTTCTCTATGTAATACCCAATAAAATAATTAAGTAAGCTTTAAAATATTTAATTGGGCTTTCTTTATGTTTGGGTCAGATTCTATTTAATTTATTTGGACCATAATAAGTAATATTACATTAAATTGGGTCTTTTAATTAATTGGGTCTAAATTATAATTGTGTAATTTTAAAATCCTAATAGAATTAATAAAACAAATTAATTAATAATTAAATAGCTAAAACCTAGTTATACCTCTTTACGCCTGATGAGTTATGGGAATAAAATGAGAACAAAAGAAGGAGGCGGAAGAAGAATGAGAGAACGTGACTGGAATTACAAAAGGGTTTGAGAGCAAAATCTTAAAATTTTATTCATCATATTCTTCTTCTCAAAGGTAATTATTGAAATATTTTTGAATACAAAATAATTATTTTGCTACTGTAATTGCAATCCATTTTCTTATTGTATTTGCAATCTATTTTAAAATTTTATTATACCATTTGATTAGTTGAATTTGTTAATGATATTTTGATTTACAATTGAGATATATATTATATATATATATATACATATATATATTACCTGCTGCAGATTCTTTAATATATATATATATATATATATATATATATATATATATATATATATATATATATATATAATATTTATACTTGCTTCTGCTGCTACTTCATTAAATGTTAGCATGCGAATTTCAAATTAGATATATTATATTATATATATATATATATATATATATATATATATATATATTGTAGGTTAATTATATATTACTACAGTTTCGTTATATATATAAGATTTTCAAAATTTTAAAAAGGGAAAGTAATAAATAATATTATAATATTTTTATTATAATTAAAATGTATCTTTTGATTACAAACTGAATTTAGTATATTAAAAATTATTAAACTTATAGAAATATAAACTGTATAAGTTCATAATTTAATTGTGTATTATATTTTATTTTGATAATTAGATCGTATTGGGGGAGTTTAGCGGGTGATATTCGGATTCGGAGAATTATTTTGGTGCTACATTAAGGTACGAATTTCGTACTTTTTAGCGATATTCCTTTAAATTTAATTCGTTCGTTTTGTACTCGTTTAGAAATTTGGTATTGCCTCTCGGGATTATTTCTTGTTGTCAAAATTATTGAGATAGTTTCGTTTTGGCGTTGATATTTGAATTCGTATTTCTACTCTTTGAACTAGTTAATCGTGTCAATATGTTTTGGAGACTTTATTCGTTTGTACCATTGTTCGTATATTTTCGTTCACACTTTGAGTTGTTTTGATCATTAATATCTTGTAATAATTGGGTATGTTTGTATTTGATAATTCGATTTCATTTGAATATGGTCATGTAAGCCTTGTGATTTGAACCCCTTTTGGCTTACATTTTGTAGTTTGATCCTTAGGGTATACTTGAGCTAACCACCTGTGGGGGTACCACAGGCATGTCCTCTTGACACAAGGGCATGACACCTTCTGTGGCGGTGTAATTAGTCCACGACGTATCCTTTTATATGCTCTGGGTATGAGCTTAGGCCATTTGATATATTTGTTCAGGATTCGTATGGGTCGACCCAGTATTTGATTTGATTCGATTTGTTTGGCGGATTAGTGACGTATGTGTCGTGCGTACTATCCGATTTGATTTGTATACATCATGGTACCGATGTATTTTGTTAGCCTTTGGCTATTTGTATTTGAGCTCAGTATGAAATTGTTATCTTATAACCATTTGATTCATCCTTATTTGTTTGGGATTCTTTTGGCTATAATTATTCGATTGACAGTGTTAGTCATTTGTAAATGGACTCTCAAATTTTGATCTATTCGTAATTCGTTTGTAATGTGTTCATTCATTCAACTCTTTTAGATTCATTACTTATTGTGATATATTTATTCATCTTCATATCCGTACTGGGTAATTGGCTCACGCTGTGTTCTTTTTTCGGTAGGTAATCAGGGGTGATCAGGATTTGTGGGATGAGAGCTACCTTTGATCCAAATGAGTAGATTAACTTTTGAGATTATTATTAGACTTGGTTTTTCCTAATATTTTGTACATGGATGTTTGGGACATTTTGGCATTATTTCTTAATTGTAGAGACTATGTAAATGTGGATTTCCTTCTAGTTATTGGAGTATGTGACAATTGGTGTTCAATTTAATTGGAGATATTTTGAGGTTTGTTTGAGGTTTGTATTTATTATGCTTGTGCTTGACATTCCTTTTCCTTTTGGGAAAGGGGGTGTCACAGAGTTGGTATCAGAGCTTAGGTTATGATCTTGTAGATTTTCTTTTAGGCTTGATCTGTGAGTTATGGGTAGACCATTGGGTAGTTGTAAGATTTTATTAACTGTATTGCGATTGATTTTCTTTTTGCATAAATTTGGCTTGATTATTTGTTTTGATCTGTTTGTTCTCGTCTATTTGATTTTGTATCATAGTTGGCTCGTAGGTCTTCGAGAATTGCTGGGAGGCATGGTCATAACGATAGGAGGGGTCAGAGGCAGCCCCAGGTTGAGGCTGTTAACCAGGGTGGAAATGATGGGGCTCAGGGTAATGCAACAATAACCCTGGCTATGGTAGTAGCAATGGTGAATGAGGCAGTTACGCAGGCCGTGGCACAGACTATGCAGGGTATTCCACAGATGCAAGGAAATCCTCATGCAAATGACATAGGGGATGATGCAGAGATACCACAACATGAGCAGAATGTTCCTCCCGAGGATCAAGTGGGTCAGCAAGTGTAGCCTTTGTATGTGTTATTAGAGAGGTTCATTAAGTAGAAGCCCAACTCTTTTCGTTTTGCTTCAACTCCAATTGATGCGGAGAACTGGATCGCCCACTTGGAAAAGATTTTTGATGTGATTGGGTGTTCAAAAAATCAGAAGGTGAGATTAGCAGTTTATAAGCTAGAGGATGATGCTCAGCGATAGTGGAAATCGTTGAAGGCTACACAGGGAGATGGATTTATGGATGGACTCATATGGAGTGGTTTTTGTGACCTTTTCTATCAGCAGTATTTCCCAAACGCTGATAGGGATACATACATCAGGGAATTTGTGTCCATTCGGCAGAAGGATGATGAGACTATTAATGATTTCATAGCGAGGTTTACGAGATTGGCTGGTTTTACGGGTTCAATAGCGGGGACAGCTGCACAACTGACAGAAAAGTTTAAATGGCATTAAAATATGAGTATAGGAGATCGATCATCCACACCATATTTACAGATGTATCACAGGTGGCCAATGCAGCTAAGAGTGTGGAAATGGAGCACAAGGACTTTCAAGCTTCAAAATCAGAAGGGAGTTGAAAGAGAGATAGAGATGACCAGCAAGGGCAAGGAATGGGGCAGTTGGGCAGAAATCAGAATAGAAGGCAAAATAATTGTAATGAGCCTCCATTGGGTCAGCGATTTAATCCTCGAAGGGATTTTGCTTATCCAATGCAGTAGGGTGGTCGTGGAGGTCAGCAGCAAGGTCAGTGGCAAGCTGGAGGGCAGTATCAAAATAGGGGATTTCAACAGAACAAGGGCTTCCAGCAAAATCAGAATCAGGGTCAGCATCGCCAACAGGGTCAAATTTAGGGGCGGTATCCAGGACCGGCAGGTGGGGGCAATCCGAACCTTTTGCCACTTCTACCTGGTCCATGTGCTACTTGTGGTGGGTATCATGCTGGTAGGGAGTGTTATAGGGAGACAGGGGCTTGTTTCTTAAGAGGACAAATGGGACATAGAGCAAGGGACTTCCCAGTTCAGCGTGGTAATGTGGGAGGCGGAAATGCTGGTAATGGTGGTCAGCGCAACACCGGTGGGAGAGTATTTGTATTGACAGCTAATCAGGCAGCCCAAGCACCAGGTACTATTTCAGGCATTATTCTTGTAGGAAATCGTGAGGCAGCGATTTTGTTTGACACTGGATCTACACACTCTATTGTTGCACTTTTATTTACTCATCATTTTGGAGTGTCTTCTCAAATATTAAATCCTCATTTGTCTATTGCTACCCCGATGGGGACTTCTGTGTTTATTTCTGAGCACTTTCGCGAGTGTCCTTTGAAGTTAGGGAGGAGAGTGTACGCAGCTAACTTACTTTCGATGGTGATGCATGATTTTGATATTATCTTGGGTATGGATTGGCTGAGTAAGCATCGAGCCACTATTGATTGTCAGGCAAGGAAGGTTATTTTTGGAACCTTAGAAGCTATAGAATTCGAGTTTCAATGTTCCAAGCCGAATGGTGTTGTAAAGTTGATCTCAGCTTTGAAGGCGAGCAAAATGATTGTTAAGGGACGTGATTATTATTTGTCTTATGTGAAGGATACCTCGAGGGATGACCCCTAAAACTTGATGACTATCCAGTTGTGCGAGAATTTCCTGAGGTATTTCCTAAGGATCTATCAGGATTGCCACCGCTAAGGGAAGTTGAGTTTACTATTGAGCTCATTCCGGGAGATGAACCTATCTCTAAGGCACCCTATAGGATGGCTCCATTAGAGTTACAGGAGTTAAAGGAACAATTGCAGGAGTTGTTAGATCGTGGATTCATTAGACCGAGCGTATCGCCATGGGGTGCTCCAGTCATGTTTGTGAAGAAGAAGGATGGATCTATGAGATTGTGTATAGGGAGCTAAATCGGATCACTATCAGGAACAGATATCCATTGCCACTGATAGATGACCTTTTTGATCAGCTCCAAGGGCCAAAGTTCTTCTCAAAGATAGATTTGAGTTCGGGGTACCATCAGTTGAGGGTGAGGGAAGAGGACATGCCAAAAATAGTTTTTCGTACTAGGTATGGGCACTATGAGTTTTTAGTGATATCTTTTAGGCTGACTAATGCTCCGACAATGTTTATGGATATGATGAATCGGGTTTTTAGCTCGTATTTGGGCCAATTTGTCAGTGTCTTCATTGATGACATTTTGGTGTATTCCAAGTCTAAGGAGGAGCATGAAGAGAATCTTCGTACTATTTTGGGGGTTCTGCAGAAGAATAAGTTATATGCTAAGTTCTCCAAATGCCAGTTTTGGTTAGAACAGGTAGCATTTTTGGGTCACGTTGTGTCTGCTGAAGGTATTAAGGTGGATCCTGCGAAGGTTGAGGCTATCACTAATTGGCCAAGACCTACCATGGTAACTGAAGTGAGTTTCTTGGGTTTGGCAGGGTACTACAGGCGATTTGTGGAAGGTTTCTCTTTATTAGCTTTGCCATTAACTCAGTTGATGAAGAAAGGTACGAAATTTGTGTGGAATGAGGAACGTGAGAAAAGTTTTGAGGAGCTTAAGAAGAGGCATATGTCGGCTCCAGTGCTTACATTACCTTGGGGGATAGGAGGTTATCAGATTTACAGTGATGCTTACCAGAAGGGATTAGGGTGTGTTTTGATGCAACATGGTAAGGTAATTACTTATGCTTCCAGACAACTTAAACCTTATGAGGTAAATTACCCTACCCACGACTTGGAGTTAGCAGCAGTTATTTTTGACCTAAAGATTTGGAGGCACTATTTATATTGAGAGACTTGTGACATTTTCACTAACCACAAGAGCCTTAAATATTTTTTTACTCAGAAGGAGATTAAAATGAGACAGAGGCGTTGGTTGGAGTTTCTCAAGGATTATGATGCTATGATTCAGTATCAAGGCTAATGTGGTTGCAGATGCTCTTAGTTGGAAAAGTTCAAGGAGTGTAGCTGTCTTGGTTACACAACCTCAACTTATCTCAGATATGGAGCGTGTGGGTTTGGAGCTATATGCTAGAGGTTTTGATGGGTTGGTAGCAGGTATGAGAGTGGAATCTTCTCTTATTTTGCGTATCAAAGAAGCTCAAAAGGAGGATGGTGAGTTGTGGGCTGTAGCGCAAAATATGGATGAAGGTAGGCAGCCAGAGTTTTGCATTGATGAGCAAGGTATGATATGGTTTGGTAAACGGTTATGTGTTCCAGTGGATCCAATGATTTGTGAGGCAGTGTTGATTGAAGCTCATAGTTCGCCATTTTCTGGGTCTACAAAGATGTACAAGGATCTGAAGGAGAATTTCTGGTGGAGCGGAATGAAAAGGGATGTGGCTGAATTTTTGAGTAAATGTCTAACTTGTCAGCAAGTGAAAATTGAGCATCAGCGGCCTGGTGGTTTGTTGCAACAATTAGAGATTCCTGTGTGGAAATGGGATGACATTTTGATGGACTTTGTGGTTGGATTACCGAGGACTCTTAAAAAGAATGACGCTATTTGGGTGGTAGTGGATCGTTTGACTAAATCGGCGCATTTTCTGGCTATTCGTGAAGATTTTTCGGTGAATAAGTTAGCAGATATTTTTCAACGTGAGATTGTTAGGCTTCATGGGACACCAATTTCTATTGTTTTGGATCGGGATCCGCGATTTACTTCTCGATTTTGGAAAGGATTTCAACGAGCTTAGGGAACGCGACTCAACTATAGTACGACTTTTCACCCACAGACAGATGGACAATCAGAGAGAACTATTCAGACATTAGAAGACATGTTGCGATCTTGTGCTTTAGAGTGGACTGGAAACTGGGATGATTATTTGAGTTTGGTGGAGTTCGCATATAATAACAGTTGGCAAGCTAGTATTGGTATGGCTCCTTTTAAAGCCTTGTATGGTAAGAAGTGTCGAGCTCTGACTTGTTGGAATGAGGTTGGAGAAAGGGTAATAGAAGGACCGGATTTGATTAGGATTACTACGGAGAAGGTAGCGGTGGCTAAAGAAAAATTGAAAGAAGCTCGATCGCGACAAAAGAGTTATGCTGATATTCATAGGAGGGCTCTTGAATTCACGCCTGGTGAACACGTGTTTTTGAAAGTTTCTCCATGGAAAGGTGTTCGAAGGTTTGGATTGAAAGGGAAGCTTAGTCCGCGTTTCATTGGCCCTTTTGAAGTCCTTGAGAGAGTTGGAGAAGTGGCATATCGAGTGGCTTTGCCTCCATAGTTATCTCATGTACATAATATCTTTCATGTTTCGGTGTTAAGGAAATATAACTATCATCCGCTTCATGTTGTGCAATACCCGTTACATAAGATTCAAGAAGATCTTACTTGTGAGGAACAAACTAAGACGATTCTAGATCGTCAAGAACGGATTATGAGGAGGAAGACAATTCCTTTTGTTAAAGTCATGTGGAAAAACAATTCGGAGCGGGAAGCTACTTGGGAGATGGAGGAGTCTATTCGAGCGGAATATCCACATCTTTTTGAAAATTAGGTACGTTCTTTTCTTTTGATTCCGGGGATGGAATCCTTTTTAAGGGGAAGGTGATGTAATACCCAATAAAATAATAATAAAATAATTAAGTAAACTTTAAAATATTTAATTGGGCTTTCCATATGTTTGGGTCAGATTCTATTTAATTTATTTGGACCATAATATGTAATATTACATTAAATTAGGTCTTTTAATTAATTGGGTCTAAATTATAATTGTGTAATTTTAAAATCCTAATAGAATTAATAAAACAAATTAATTAATAATTAAATAGCTAAAACCTAGTTATACCTCTTTACGCCTGATGAGTTGTGGGAATAAAGCGAGAACAAAAGAATGAGGCAGAAGAAGAACGAGAGAACGTGACTGGAATTACAAAAGGGTTTGAGAGCAAAATCTTAAAATTTTATTCATCATATTCTTCTTCTCAAAGGTAATTATTGAACTATTTTTGAATACAAAACAATTATTTTGCTACTGTAATTGCAATCATTTTCTTATTGTATTTACAATCTATTTTAAAATTTTATTATATCGTTTGATTAGTTGAATTTGTTAATGAAATTTTGATTTACAATTGAGATATATGATGTATATATAAACCTAAAAATTTCGGCGAAGCTTTATTCTTATATATATATATAAGGTATATCATGATTCAAATTGCATGTCTGTTCATTCTATATATATATATACCTCCTGCAGCAGCTTCGTTGATATATATATAGAGGCCGGATCCTGTTCGGACTCCCGGACAGGTTTAAAATCCGGACCTTTTCTCTTCTTTTTTTCTTTTTTTTTTAAACAACTAAAAAAAATTATGGAATTGGAATTTTTACATAATACAGTGTTTTGGACGTGATTTGGATGCCTATACCAAAACATTTCTGTACAGTCTGGGCAGACTGTACATACATTGGTTGGTATAGGTATTAAAAACACACCCAAAACATTGTATTATGGAAAAATTTTAGTTTCATAAATTTTTTTTTTAGTTGTACTACAAAAAAAATTTGGGGTCCGTTTTTTGATCAGGTCCGGACTCTCGGACCTGTTCTGTTGTGTGTGTGTGTGTGTATATATATATATATATATATATATATATATATATGTACACCTATACAATCACTGTACACAAACCATATACACTCATACACTTAACCCTGTAATTCTTCACCAATAATTTTTAAATCCATAAAAATCCTTCAAAGAATTTTAAATCCACATACCATTTCCAGTCTAGGTCTTATCATTGAACCTTTAATCAATCAATTAAATTTTTTATTAATTATCTAATTTCTCGGGTTGTCACACATCAACAGAACTGCGACTTTGAATTCGAAAGTCATGTTTTCTTAAAAGTATCTCCCTGGAAAGGAAAAATACGATTCGGTAAGAAAGGAAAATTGAGTCTGAGGTTCATAGGACCATTCGAGATACTGAAGCGAGTGGGCAAAGTAGCATACAAAGTTGCATTACCACTTGAGCTGGAGCACATTCATAACATGTTTCACATCTCTATGTTGCGTTCGTACAAGCCTAACTACAAACACGTAATTTCTTACGAGCCCATTCAAGTAGAGAAGAATATGGCATATGAAGAAATTCTTGTCAAGATAATAGATATGAAAGAACAGACATTAAGAAATAAAAGTATATCTTCTGTGAAAGTACTTTGGCGTAACCACGAAGTAATTTACATAATTGTTTAGTATGGCAAGATAATAAATAATGATATTATCTATTAAGTAAAAAGGGATTAATTAATTGAGAATAGGAATTTTGTAACAGTAACTAAGTTAGAGAAATTTCCAGAGTGGCGCAGTTGCGTCACTCTTGTAGTGTAAACCAGCACAGCTGTGTCGGTAGCAAGACTTGGAAAATACATTCCACTGAGTGCATGAGTTACAATAATGAGTTGTTAGTATTAATAGAGAATGAGAAAGATAATGGATCAGTTACCATTATTATTATGTGAACATTATTATTAAATATTATTTCATGCCACTATGTGTAATATGGGGAAATATGAGTAGTAGTATCATATAATTACTCATAAGATTAAATGAGGTGTGACATTTAATTGAGATTAATACTATACAAGAATTATATAGTAAAAGTAATTAAATCATAAAGTTGATTTAAATAAGTTTTGTTACCTCAGCATGTGTGATGAGATAATTAAATGTTCACTCTAAAATATGTGAGTAAATAAATATGCATTATTAAAATATATTTTTCTATACCAGTGTGTAAGTAAATAGTAGAAGAAGATATTAAATGATTAGTGACCATTAAATTGAGTCCACATATGTTATAAATATTAAATTATGTGGATTAATGTATATGAATTATATGATATGAGTACATATATAATCCCTAATTTTTCCTAATATAGTAACAATTGTACATTAAAATTACATTTTTGGAAATTAAATAAACTAAACTAAGCAAATTAAACATGTTGCTAAGAATTGAGAAGCTCAGTTAACAAACAGTACATGAACAGTAGCTAAAACAGTACATGATGGCTATGGAGGATGGCAGTTGGCCAACTCTTTCTTGTCCATTGTTTTCTTCCTTTCTCCCTGGAATCAAACCTTGGTACAAAGCTAGAAACTGGCCAATCAATTCTCTATAAATGGAAGCTCACCTTCCTCAGTTGTTGCGTCAAAATTATCTGATAAGTGTGGTTTGAGTGTAAGAGCTGCTGAGCATTAGGATATTATAATCAGTGTGTTGAGAAATTCAATTCAGGCTTCAAGAGATAAAAATCCTAACTTTTATTCTTAGTTGGGTTTTGTCAAATTTTTATCAATTACATGAATTCTCTAACAATTAATATGAATTAGCATGCTATCATGTGTTTATGAAGTATGTTTACATATATGGAACCTTTAATGATGGATTTGTTGAACATGTTTAAATCGAGAAAAATCAAAGTTGGTTGATGCTCTGCAAAATAGAGTATGTTACTGGAGTTGGTCCAGGTAGGGCGCAGCTGCGCCCGGTTTATACTAGGGTACAATGCATGCTGCACCGGACCCAATATGTGAATTGGATTTTTGTTTTCAATCTGGTTAATTCTAACATACTGATATGACTTGAACATGCCTAAAAATAAGTATAACATGTAGTACAAAGCCTCCTTATGAGTTATGAAGTGATCAACATGATTTAGTGAGAGATTTATAACAAAAACTTAAAGTGTTGAAAATGAACTTTGATGGAACACATGTTCTACAAGTTTTGAGCTTAGTAGTATACACACATGACTGGTTTCGAACCTAAATGAACATGATATATGATTTATAGTTCCTTTGTTCATGACCAACTTGTTAGGCTTTGTGCTAGAGAACTTTTTCAAGGAAAAGCTTGACATATCAAAGCAAATATGCATGAATACTACATGATGAATCTTGTGAAGATGTTAACATGACTTAACTACGCATGAAAAGAGCTTTAAAGTTGTCTTGTATGTGTTAAAATTGCATTGTTCAAGTTTAAAATAATTTCAAAGGCAAACTTGAATGTTTTTCAAACCAAATTGCATTAGTATGAGTAGTTAAGTTCTAAAGATTTAAGATGACATGGTTATGATCATTATGTCTCTAAACATGAGTCTTATGTGTTAAACATAATGGTAGTAGACCAAGCATGAGTTTAAGTATATTTTTAAAGCGATAGTCAATGCTAACTATGAATAAATGATATAAACACTTATGAGCATTTGTAGTATATGTGATCTCCTTATGTGAGGCTATTAGTTTACATGGTGATTACATGACCCTATTTGGCCTTGATTTTGTGAAAATCCTAAACTAAAGTCCCTAACATATAAGGTTGATCTTGAAGTGGTCATATGATTATGTAAAGCCCTCTAACATGTGTACATGATAGTTAATACAGTGTGTTAAGAAGCATGTTAGGTGATAGAGTTGAATGTTTAATAGGGGATTATATACTTTCAAATGTTAAGTGTGACACCCCTAAAATAGGTATACATCACCCATCTTGGGTCGCCAAATACATGGTACTGAATACAAATACAAACTTAATTATACAACATGAGCTTAGAGTTTTTAAACGAATATTATCTTCTAGATAATATCCAAACTCAAATGGAATCCTCATTACATTTATCGTCACACTATTTTATAGAATAGTGAGGACTAGTATAACACCATCTCAAACCATCACTCTGTTCCCCGACTAGTTCTGGCTACGTTCTCATTTGCAGAAGAGAACAATGGAAGTAAAAGGGTGAGTTCAACTAGCCCAGTAAGTGATAAGTGGTATTTTTACCTACTTATTGAATACCAATTCATGCGAATTGTGCCCATCTCAAGTACATTTTATTGTGTTTTAGTTGCATTTCACATTATTTTGCATTACATTTACTTACAACTCCTTTTGGTGAATAAGTGTAGGAATCGACTTAATTTTGGTGGTATTGGAGGGCACGAGGCTAATGGATGCATGAAGTCAAGGCACAAGCGTGGAAGGCATGGAGGTACAATAAAGCATGGAGACCAAGAAAACAAGAGGATCAAGCATGGAAGAGTAGATAGCAGCAGCAGAAGCCAAAAAACCAGAACCAGAACTTGCAGGCTGCAAGCCGCATGGCATAACATCTTGGGGAGCGTGCGCCCGCGCGAGTACCCGGGCTAGACACTGATGATCTACTGCAAGTTGCGCGGCCGCGAGGTAGGAGCGCGCGCCCGCGCGTGAGATTGGCTGGGCAGGGTAGACATTCTGTAAGTCTCGCGCCCGCGCGAGACATAGGTTGGAGAGGCGTGCGGGCCGCGCGCGATGCTGATGCTGATGATGTAATTTTGTTTTAATTTTAATTTTTAATTAAATGAAATGTGATTGGTTTTTAAACGATTCTGACTAGTGTCAGACGAATAACTGGATAAATTTAAGCGTATTTTCATCATAGAAACTAGGGTTTACACCTTGGGAGAGATTCCAACGTAGAACGAAGCCTTAACGCCTACTTCTCTACTTCTTCTTGGAATTCTCTGTCATCGTGGATTTTTATTATTGTTTATTGGATTTCTATGAGGATTTAAACGTTGATCATTGATTTCTATTCAGCGATTGGGTTTGATTGTTCTATCTTTCTTATTTCAATTATTTGTTTATGGATCATGTTTAGCGTTGATCCCATAATGGCTTTTGGTTCAGTCATGAACTAATTTCCATTATGGGACTCTAACGGATTTTAATATGTATTTTGGTTGCACATTTAAATGCTAGGATTGTTTTGCATATCATATGGAATATCTGTCATGGTTGTTTTACATGTATGAATGCTTGATCACCATTCGTCTCAGTACTTGTATGGAATTGACAATGAACATATAAGTATGGATTATAATCATGATAACAGGCGAATATGGGGCTGTTGTATATGGCTTGCGTATTTTGTGAACCAGATATACATATACTATTTCACCGTATGAGCTAGAATAAGGGCTTGAGCTTGAAATCAATATAATTGTAATTTCACATAGACATATAGTGATTTTGGTTGTATTGGTGATTACATAGAGTCTAACATCTGTAGATGCTGTGTAAGTAGGTTATAGTGCATTGAAAAATGGTTATAACTCTATTCGTGCTCTTGGCTATTTTCCTGTGATATGTGAACATTTCTTGCATGATAGTGGCGATTAGATGAAATATTAAATGAAGTTAGGGTCCCATTATTTCCAGATTATATTTATTCCATTTGTATTTTTAATTTCAGTTGTTATTCACAATTAGTTTAATTCAACACTTTTAGTCATTAGTCTAGGCATATAAATTTGGTGAGTTAATTGATGCATGATAGTTAAATTTAACAACTTTCTCTGTGGGATCGATACTCTACTTACTCTGTATTACTTGTTGACCCGTGTATGCTTGCATGAGTTAGAGCTCTTTTATTAGAACTATAAAAGAGGCAACAAGTTCTTGTCACCGTTGCTGGGGAAAGGCGTTAATTTAGATAATTATCATCAGTTTAAAGCTAAATTGTACGACTTAGACAATTCTGGTCGTTTCTCATTTTTATTTTTGTTTTATTTGTAATTTCAGGTACTTATAGATTTATATGCACACAAGATCTTCCAATTCTGAATTAACACCAGCACAGAAAAACATCAACGGAAGAGGTTAGAAAGCAAGTGTGCGAAGAAATTTGCAAGTGCAGCTAGAGAATACTACAGTTAGTATGGCGGAAGAACCGAGAATTCAGCACAGAGAAGAGCATCAGGCTCTAAGGGAATATTCCATGCCGAACATAAATGGATTACATTCTAGCATAGTCAGACTGGCGATAGCAGCCAATACCTTTGAGATCAAACCCGACACTATTCAAATGGTGCAGAACTCAGTTCAGTTTGGGGGTGCTGCTACAGATGATCTGAATGAGCACTTATTGAGTTTCATAGAGATCTGCGACACATTTAGATACAACGGTGTGACGGAGGATGCCATCAGACTACAGCTATTCCCATTTTCATTGAGAGATAAGGCTAGAAGTTGGATACACTCTTTGCCGTCAGGGTCAATAACCACATGGGAGGACTTAGCGTAGAAATTCTTAGCCAAGTTTTTCTCATTGGCTAAGACTGCAAAGATGAGGACGGCTATCTCTCAGTTCGAGCAACAGCAGGGCGAGTCCTTATATGAGGCATGGGAGCGTTACAAAGAGATGCTCAGAAAATGTCTGCATCACGGTATGCCAGACTGGATGGTGATAAATTCCTTTTACAATGGGTTAGGATGGCAGTCGAAACCAATTGTGGATGCAGCCGCAGGAGGGCATTGTGGGCAAAGAGCTATGACGAGGCCTATACGCTTATCGAGACTATCGCCATAAATGATTATCAAAATCCTACAGCTTGGATGCCACAGCCCAAGGTTGCAGGTGTGTTGGAGGTAGATGCCACTACAAGAAATCACATATTTTATGACGAAAATTTTTGCCACGCACAAAAAATTGTCACAATTTGTTAATTAATAATTACGAAATTCATAATCGTCACTAAAACTTTTTCTTTTGTGACGACTTTTACTTTTGTTACTATTAATCATTTATATCGTCACTAATTTACACATTTGATGACGATTAACAAAATTTCGTCACAAGTTATTTTGGAGGTAGAATTTCGCACCAAAATTTTGGAGGGAAACCTTTTAGTGACATTTTATAACAATTGATGACAATATTTATTGTCACGTAATATTTCTTTCAATGACAACATAATACTTTGTCATTAATTATTTGTAAAAGTTAGTGACAATGTGCTTTCGTCACTAATGTTCACATTTAGTGAATCCAAATACAAATTCGTCACAATTTTATTTGGAGGCAAAACTTTGGAGGGAAATTTTGGAGGGAACTTTTTTAATGACGAAAAAAATAATAATTTATGACAATTTGTATTGTCATAAATACCAATTTTATATGACAAAATAATAGTGCGTCACTAATTAGATGCGTGGATAAGTGACAAAAATCATTCATCATAAATTCTTATATTTAGTGACAAAGTATGTAATATCGTCATAATTTTATTTGGAGGCAAAAAATTTTTAAAAAATTTTTGAGGGAAATTTTTTAAAGACGAAAAAATAATAATTTATGACAATTTATATTGTCATAAATACCAATTTTATATGACGAGATACTAGTTCGTCATTAATTAGATAAGTGGATAAGTGACAACACTGGTTCGTCATAAATTTTTATATTTAGTGACAAAGTATGCAATAACGTCACATTTTTATATGGAGGCAAAAAAATTTTGTATCCAAGCGACGTCATCGGTCTTCCTTTCATCATTGGCAACCTCCATTTAGTTAAGAACCTCCATTATCAATTTTTAATAATCACAAATTGATGGTAGAAATTATTTGATATTTTAGGTATGTTTTCTAGATTTTGATTTGAATTGATAATTAGTAGTTGTTCTAATTGAACACACTACACCAAAATAGGGATGTATAGCGAAGGAAATTTTGTGAAGGAATTTATTCCTTCACATGAGGAGTTGTTTAGCGAATAAATAGTGAAAGAAAAAATGTAGTGACAATATAGTTATTAGCGAAAGAAACATCCTTTACAATTTATATTTTTTTTCCTCGCAAAATTGAGGTGGTAGAATGATATTTGGCGCCAATTTATGATAAAAATTTGTGAGAAAAAAATTAATTAATGAATGAATTATTTCTCATTATATGTTATTGTTCAGAGATTTTTTTGCGAGAGATACAATTAGTCACTGTTTTGTTCTAAATAATTTTTTTAAATTAATTATAATTATAAATTGTATTATTTATAAATACATTATTTTTTATAATAATAAATTTATTTTTAATAACACTTTTTAAGTAACTTACGATATCAATTATTTTTTTTAATAAACTATAAAATAAATAATTTTACACTAACCTGAACTTTAAAATTTCTTAGATTGATCCCGGCAAAAAGAAAGAGAAATTGAAACATAAAAATTGAAAGCTTGAACTTGGTTATGTAACTTAAAAGCTTGAACTTGGCTATGTAACATAAAAATTGAACATCACCCAAATGATAAAACCGCAGTCCCAATTTTTTTGATTCTCCCAACCGCAGTCCTCAGCCCTAAAATTTAGAGAGACTCTTCTTCATCCCTCTATTTTGCGATTTGAGGAAAATTTCAAATTTTTTTGTTGAAAATTTCGTCTATTTGATGAGTTTTTATTTGAGAAGGCAACAAAGCTAACATTCGAAAACATGCAATTTTAAGGTGATCAAATTTTGGGCTGAAAGAGAGGTATAACAAAAGAATATATGGTAGAAGTAGAATCAAAGCGAATGCAAAATCTGTGGATGACCAGAGCGGAGTCAGAAGAGAACCTTTGAGAGTTGAATTTGACGGCCGCTGCGTGTCGCTAATGTCCGAATCAATGGTGGTGTCAGAGGGACTTGACGCTTCTCGCTCTCATTTTGATTCAATTTCTTACATAATCGTTGTAATTTTTCATTGTTTTTTAGGTTCTACATACTTACTTTTATTTACTAATTTGTTGTTTTTCCATACATTTTAAGGAGTCATGCCTTTTAGTGTTTTTCTCGGTTCATTTTTTTTTGAATCTTTATTCAATTCATTTTATATGTCTCAAACTCTTGATGGTTAACTTTTCATCTATAGAAACACATTGAAGTTAGGGTTTTATTATTTGGGTGATGTTAAATGTCCTTTTAAGGATTTGCAGTTTGGCATCTCTTTCTTGGAGGGAAACATCAAAAACTTCTAATTGTGTAGTATCTGGAATGTAAGTGGCAATAGAAAGGGCCGGGTGTTTTGCCAAACATCACTTCAAAGGGAATCTCAACAACTGAGGAATGGAATGCAATCTTGTTGTAGTGCCTTTCAGTAAAACCCAAGAATTTATGTAGTACTGCGCATAGCATCACCAGTACAAATCCATTAAAAGACAACACTTAAAAATGGCGTTTTTATAAAAAGCATTCACTACTACAAAGTAGTAAATAGATAACACTTAAACCATAATATTTTTATAAAAAATATTATGGTATTTTTTTTCATAACGTTTTTTAATAAAACATTGTAGATATATATGAAAAAACGTTATCTATTTAAAAGCATATTTTTTTGGTTATCTAATATAAAAAACACGGAACAAAAAATACACTCAAATGAAAACTTACTCATCGAGGGTTTAGAGAGAGGGGCTCACATTCTCTGTAGAATCTCCCCTCACCATCTGCCATCACCTCCTCCTCCACTTACTCATCCGGCCCACCTGTTCTCCCTTTCTTCCCTTCCCCTTCATTCCGGTTCACCATTTCCCCCTCCTCTTCTCCACTGTCTTCTTACTTGGTGCTGATTTTGCCTTTTCGGCGGCTGAATTTAGAGCCTTCCCAAAAATCCTTTTCCAATCTAAACTTTGGTGAAGTCTGAGGGGCTGTTTGGTTTGTGGGGCACTCTTGTGTGATTAGTAGGGGGTATAGATCATAGTGGGTGCTGAGTTAAGGGTTATGATCTGATATTATGGCAGCTTAGGGCTTCAGATTTGGTGATGCCGTGTGAACTACCATATTTCACCATTTCATATGCTACTCTCTGCGAAGTCGAGTAGCCCTACTAACAATCAGGTCATTCTCTCTCTCTCTCTCTAAATGTCTGTGTGTGTATGTGGATTATCAATATATTTGGTGTAACTCCTAACGCATTATGAAAATATAATCTGAACCGTGGGTTTCTCGCATTTCTGTTGTTTCTTTCATTGTAGGGTTACTTGTGATTGTATCAGCGAAAACAAATTACTGTTTGAAGTTAATTCTCAAGGGAGTAGTGATTGAGGTGTAAAATTGGATTGTAGTTTACCCCCATAACTTTAATATAATAAAAGGTAAAAGATTATAGGGTTTTTGTTAAGTAGAATTTTTTAGGTACTCGAGTCTTGTGGCTACCTGTGAGACTTACAGCACCAGTTTGTCTCTCATAAGTATATTTTTCTGCTTTTTGTCAGGGGAAAAAGAACAGGGGATCGGTTTCGTGATTTTGAAAGAAAATCAGTAATTTTTGCAAATGCAATAAGACGGTTCACTATGTTTAAGTAAATTCTCAAAATTTTGTAGTTGATTTATGGACTGAAATTCTCTACTTTTAGATGGTTCTTGTCTTCTTCACTTTTTGATTGACTTGATCTAAGAGGTGGACTTTGGTGTATGTTTTACTAACAGTTGTGATTCAGGGCAACTGCTTGATATTGTTAAGAATTATTATTGTTGTATAAGAACTTAGCAGGACTGGAAGATGTGGTTGAATTTGAATGATAGATGACTGAAGTATTGGTAAGTTCATTGTTATGATCTCTTACATAGAGGGTAAACATTTGGCTTTTGGTAACTCTGATAAGAGGCTTCAAACTCAGTTGTCCAATCGCATTTCTCACATAACATGAGTCCACTAATGAAAATGCTAGATAGTTTAACTCTCCATGGTCAAAATTGGCACTTTGATCTTCAGAGATGCCTAAACTTGTTGTTGCCGTTATGGCTGTATTTGTGATGATAAGACCTTTACCCGGGGAACTTAAATTGTTGGGAGACGGGGAAAAAGAAGAAGAAGCCCTTTTACATTCTTTTTTTTGGTATGTAAGCCCTTTTACATTCTATATAGTATTGTGAATAAATGTTGTGTTGCTCAATAAAAATTAGGTGATATTGCTGCAAGTCTGGGAAGATTTAAAATAAAATGAATTTTCTTTTTCGAGTAGAGTCAGAGATAACACAACACAGACATGACTAAAACCATTTGACAAGGCTTTTAAAATATTTAGCAATTATTGATTCCTTTGTATTCAACTTAAAATTGGCTACATAGGTTTCAAGATTTCTATGAGGAAGGAGAGAGAGAAATGCTACTGACTGAAGTATCTGAATTGTGGGATCAGGTATTGTTAAATGTAAACTGGATCGCATGTTTTCATTTTTCTAGTTATCTAAATCAAATTCCTCTTTTTACAGCAATCCAGTTTCTAAAATTTCTGGAATTTTAGGAAATGGGAAGAACAAAGGAACTGGTTAAGTTTTTGCTATATGAAAGTCTTGGTAGTTGGTAGCATATCATATAATGAACCTCAAAAGAGTGAAACTTTTTAGAAGAATTTTGTTGTTGACTGTAAACTTTAAAGATAAAGCAGTATTTACTGTTGATTCTAGTTTTTTTTAGTGACCGTAGTTTCATTTGAATCAGAAAATGTTGATTTTGTTTTAGTTAGTAGTATGATATAGATGCTGTTGGACACCAAGGTGTGGAAGAAATGCCAGAGGCATGAGAATAACCTCAAGGTGGGTTCCAATCTTCATATTTGGGGCCAAAGTCACCTATCAAAACAGTTATATAAATGCAATTTTGTGAAGTCAGAAGTAGCTCGAAGTGGGTACCGAATGAATGAGAGTCGGCTAACATGGTTTCACCACTGTTTTTCCTAAAAAATACTCTCGATGCCTATGATAGAGAATATTTGGTATTTGATTAAGCAAAATTGGAAAAAGATCATTGAAGTGTTTCAAGTTATTAAGATTTCATGTTTGGAGTTGATGATTATATACACATTTATATACTTCAGCATGAGAGAGATAAACTTATTTGGAAAAAATTGTAATATGGATGAATTAGAATATCTGCACCACGTCTTGTAGTATTACTCATTTGCGTAGTCGTTATAGTATCATTCCATTAGTCATGTACATTTGGCGATGTAGTTTCTACAAGTGTATACTTTTTAAGCTTCTGTTTAACATAAATACAATTTTAGTGATTACATATGCTAACAAGCTGTTTCTTGTTACCATAGTATGTTGATCTTTGGTTACTGACTTTAGTTATGTGCAGGTGTTTCACTGAAGACTCAAGAGCTCTATCCTCTTGTTTTTGCTACTCGTTACTTTGATATATTTATGGATTATGTCTCATTTTATACAATACTGTAATGAAGTTAATCTGCCTGGGGAGCTCTTTCTCAATTGTTTGGTACATAAGACACCACAAGATTGTCCGCAGATCTTATGATAAAGCCCAAGACACAATTCGCCACTTATTCCTTGTGTTGCCTTGTATTCTTCTGGCTCTAATGAATTTGTTGACTCATTCTTGGGAGCACAACGTGAGGCTGCTGCTTCGTTTGGCGTTAATATAATATTGCAGTTACATGTTTACTTTTTTATTATTATCTTTCTGATAAATAAAGCTGTAAAGCGTAGCTGATGAACTCAGGGATCTCTCCTTGAACCAGGAGAGTCTGGACTGATGCTATTCTAATGTTCCTTGAATAATCAACATTTCAAATAGAACAAAACACTACCCACTACTCCATGATAAAGCCAAACCACGGTTCAAATTTCCAACAATTTTCTTGGGCTTTTGAGGATTGTCTATTGTGTTTGCTTTTACAACTTAATTTATTGTGCATTCAGTGGTATTGAGTATTTAATGGTATTAACAGGGATATTGGATGGTCAAGCGAGCAGTTGGGACAAAAGCTTGTCTGTTGGGGAAAGCAGTAACATGCAAATACCTTAGATAAGACAATTTTCTAGAGGTAGTAATTTTCTATTGTTGCTTTGACCTATTTGTAGCTGTGAGCTACCTGCCCATCCTTCTTGTTTCTGTGATGTATGATAATTCTGTTGGCTAAGTTCTCATTACCTTTCTAATGAATTATAGTTTGATGTTGACAGGCCCTGGAGCAATTTTTAGCGTAACACCTGAAAAGATACAGCAGCCACATTTTGATCCATGTAAAAATCTAAAAACAGGTTACAAGGATAAACTATACATGCATCTTTTTTTAGAAATCTTCTTTTGAATTAACAGTACATGCATCTTTTTTTTATTGATAACTGTTTGAACACTTCTCAGGAAGGTTGTCACACATTTCAAGGAGGTTTATGGAATTACTTCAGTATGGGTGAGTGTACTTTGCCAAATGATAACTTGATTGAAACTTTTCTTATATCTAAATGATTTTTTTAATCACCTATATTTTTTGTTGCCTTGAACTAGAACTGAATGTTAGCATGCTGAGTGAATAGTAGCCATATGACAGAAAAACTAGACACAGTTTTTTGTGTAGTCCTGATTTCATTATCAAGATAAGTAAATATTCTGAATTATGGGTTCAGCAGCAGTAACTGAGACAGTTTTTAAATAGTTTATGTTCAAAAAATACACCTTGGCTTGCTGTCAGATGACGTGGTCACGTGGTCGTAATAAAGTTGAAGGTAGCTAATTACTGTAATATTGTACTTCATTCGTCTGGAAATGAGTCCTACTTTTGTTATTGACTTTTTTTTTTCTTCGAATATTGAGTTTCTTCATTATTTGTCAATAATTTTTTGAAGTAATAAATCTTAACTTTAAAGTTTATTATTGAAAAAAATCCAAAAAATTATGTGTCTTCTTTGACAGTTTTTTGCTTCTAGGTTGTTGAGTATGATCTTGATGACTGGTGATCATCCCTTGTATATATAGATATACATACAAGTTGACGAGTAACCGTCCTTTCTATCATTCTTGTCAAGTTGTATTGGATTAAACATATAGTATACTTAATTGTGTTTGATAATAAACATCATCATTAACAAGCAAAATCAGTATTCTTGACTTATTTTGTTTTATGGTCCTGATGGAATATGACAGTACTCAATACTCTTTATTAGCTTCATACTTCAATCCCATGGACTATATAGTCTATGGATTAGTAATCCTATCACTATTTTATCCTTTAAAAAATAGTCATTTTCCATGCTCTTTTGCTCTTATATTCTCCCACTTCTGCAGCATTGCTACTTAATCATTTATATACTCTAAATTTTCTTCTTACTGGTATAGAAATATAATAGAAGAAATATTTTCCATATGGTACTGCATGATATCAGTATAGTGTTCCTTGGTGGCTTTTTTGTCTTCAGGTTTAGATTTGTTTAGAGGCCTTCAGGTACAGTGGTATGCCAAGTGTTCTTGCACTATTTAGGTACAGTGGTGTGCAAGATTTATATTGAGCTAATCTCTTGAAATTATATGCAGTTGATGTTTGCTTGGAGTGAGAACAGAGATCATCTGATGTGCCTCATTTGCTGCCGGTCGAGTTTGGAACGGTTACATACATCCAAGTCATAGCTTCGCCAGATATCTTAGAATTTGGTGATGCCCGACTGTTGGGAAGCAGATGGATGTGAAGGATATTTTGGATTTCAAATAAAATTTGGAAAGATTTGGAAATTTTGATGTATTGTGGATGTGATAACCCTACTAACTGTTGATGTACAAGAACCAGTCTATATCTTTTTGCTCAACTGTTACTATAATGCGGCTATGATTTATGACATGTTTTATTTAACCTGTGTTGTGACATGTTGTATTTGAACTGTGTATATCGTCACTGTTATATATTTATTTAGTCACAACAATTAATTTTGTCACTATTAGTAACTCTTTTTGTGACGAGATGTATTGTCACCATAAGTATTCAATTAATGACATTGAAAAATGTGTCTCAAAAAATAACTCTTTTGTGACAAATTATTTTGTAATATTATTTAAAATATGAAATGACGACGACATAATTGTCATGTTAAATATATTATTAGGTGACGAATTGTTCTGTCGTCATTTATTTTTTTATTTTTGGTGACGATAAACACAATAACATGACAAAAGAATAATCATAAATATGACAATATTGTCGTCATTAAAATTAGATGATTTAAATAGAGTAACATATTTTCGTCACTAAAACAATATCATTTAATGACGAAAAATGATTTTTTTTCATTTAATGCACCAAGTTTTGATGACGAAACATAATATAGAGTGACGAAAGTTTCATTCAAATAGTGACGCTATTAACGTCATTAAAAGTAATTAATTGTAGTGACAATGATGTAGATCGTCACCATAAGTTAAAACATTTAGTGATGACATCAAATAGTGTCAAATATACCTAATACCACGCTCATACGGTGACGGTCTCTATGACGATTAACAATCGTCACCAAATGTTTTAGTGACAAAAAATGAATTTTATGTGACAAATTTTAGCGTTATTTTTTGTCTGATTTCTTGTAGTGTGCGATTACACAGTTGTCGGCACAGATGGCACCTATTGCTAAGAAGATAGATACTTTGGCAGAGAGCAAAGTGAAAATAGTTGCCTTTGTTTGTGAGATTTGTGCGTGGTCACACTCCACAGATCAATGTGCCATCAGCTCAGAGTTAGTACAGTATGTGAGCAATTACAGAAAAGACCAAGGTCAATTCCAGAACACATATCACCCCAACAACCGCAATCATCCGAAATTTAGTTGGTCAAATAACCAAGGACAACAACAACATCAGTTTCAGCCAAACCAACAGTTTCAACCACAGTCATCTCAACCATAATTTGCACAAAAACCACCGTTTCCACCGGGATTTTCTCAACAACAACACCACGCTCCAGCTGCACCACAGCCAGAGAAGAAATCAGAGATGGAGGAGATGATGTTGAAATACATGGCAAACACTGAAGTCATGATCAAAAGCCAAACAGTGGCTATCAAGAATCTGGAGACGCGGATAGGGCAGATGGCAAGCATGCTTAATAATAAGCCCCAGGGTGCATTGTCAAGTAACACAGAGACAAATCCTAGAAGAGATAAGAAGGAGTAGTGTTAAGAAATCACATTGAGATCTGGGAAAGACTTGACAGACACTGCAAGTCGCGCGCCCGCGCGAGGCAGAATAGTTGGATGGTGATGAAGAAAAGTTAAAAAATCTGACGTTCAACAAGAAGAGAAGAACAAGGCAGGTTCAAGAGTCCAGTACAACCAATGCACCCTCAAGTACCATATCCGTAGAGGTTAGTTAAGCAGAAGGAAGACAAACAGTTCAGTAAGTTTCTGGAGGTGTTCAAAAAGCTGCAGATCAACATACCATTCGCCGAGGCATTGGAACAAATGCCGAGCTACGTAAAGTTCATGAAAGGTATATTGTCAAGGAAGAGGAGATTAGACGAGTTTAAAATGGTAGCCTTGATAGAGGAATGCAGTCCAGTGCTCCAACAGAAATTACCTCCAAAGCTGAAAGATCCGGGCTGCTTCACAATTCCGTGCACCATTGGGAAGATTAACTTTAGCAAGTGTTTATGTGATCTGGGGGCAAGTATAAACTTGATGCCCTTGTTAGTGTTCAATCAGTTGGGATTGCCGGCTCCAAGACCGACGAACATATCACTACATCTAGCTGACAGATCCATCACGTATCCGTGAGGAATTGTTGAAGATGTGTTGGTAAAGGTGGACATATTCATTTTTTCGGCTGACTTTATTATTCTAGACTATGAAGAGGACAAAAGTATACCAATTATGCTAGGGAGACCATTCTTATCCACGGGCAAGACTTTGATAGATGTACAGAAAGGGGAGCTCACTATGCGCGTTCAGGATCACGAGGTCACCTTAAACGTCTTCAAAGCCATGAAGTTCCCAACAGATGAAGAAGAATGTTCTCTAGTTGATTTAGTGGATCGGATAGCAAAGAATGAGGTGCAGAGTTTTGTAGACTATGAACCTTTGAAGAATATATCTAATGAGAGTTCGAATGTGGAGGATGAGGAATTCGATGAATCTGTGCAATATCTGGTTACAGCCTCACAATTCAGGAGAATTAGATTACCTACAGAGCCATTGACAATAGCTGGGGAAGCCTCAGAAAAGTTAAAGCCATCTCTTGAGTCACCTCCAGAGTTGTAGTTAAAATCACTCCCCGAACATCTCCGGTATGCATTTTTAAGTTCAGATTCAAAATTACCTGTGATTATCGCATCTGCACTAACATCTTGTCAGGTGGAAAAATTGCTAAGAGTGCTTCGACAGTTCAAGTCAGCTATTGGATGGACTATAGCTGATATCAAAGGGATCAACCCTTCCTATTACATGCACAAGATCCTGATGGAAGATGGTAGCAAGCCAACAGTTGAGCAACAAAGGAGGCTTAATCAAATAATAAAAGAAGTGGTTAAGAAGGAGGTGCTGAAATGGCTAGATGCATGAATAATTTATCTGATCTCAGATAGTTCATGGGTGAGCCCAGTACAGTGTGTTCCGAAAAAGGGTGGTATGACAGTCGTGACCAATGAGAATAATGAGTTAATTCCAACATGAACAGTAACAGGGTGGAGAGTTTGCATGGATTACCGCAAGCTCAATAAAGCTACGAGGAAAGATCATTTCCCACTCTCATTCATTGATCAGATGTTGGACATGTTAGCAGGTCATGAGTATTATTGCCTTCTGGATGGATATTCAGGCTATAATCAAATTATGATAGCTCTAGAAGACCAAGAAAAGACTACCTTCACATGTCCATACGGCACTTTTGCTTTCAGAAGGATGTCTTTCGGACTATGCAATGCGCTAGCCACGTTTCAGAGATGCATGATGGCTATATTTTCAGACATGGTGGAACAGAATGTGGAGGTATTTATGGATGATTTCTCAGTTTTCAGGGACTCATTTGACCAATGCCTTGAAAATCTGGTTATGGTTTTGAAAAGATGTGTTGAAACGAACTTAATGCTAAACTAGGAAAAATGTCACTTCATGGTACAAGAAGGAATCATATTGGGACACAAGGTTTCAAAGATGGGACTTGAGGTGGATAAGGCGAAGCTGGAAACTATTGAGCACTTGCCACCACCCACTTTAGTAAAAGGAGTTCGCAGTTTTCTGGGACATGCCAGTTTCTACCGCAGATTCATTAAGGATTTCTCCAAAATAACTAAACTGCTATGCAGTCTATTGGAGAAGGATGCACAGTTCAACTTTGATGAAGCCTGTATGTAAGCATTTGAACACTTGAAGAGGAAACTTATTTCAGCACCAGTGATTACTGCACCAGATTGGACTTTGCCATTTGAATTGATGTGTGATGCCAGTGATTACACCGTAGGAGCTTTTTTGGGGCAGCGGAAAGAAAAGATATTTCATATGATTTATTATGCCAGCAAGGCCCTAACGGATGCACAATTGAACTATACTACCACAGAGAAAGAACTATTGGCAGTGGTATACGCCTTTGATAAGTTCTGAGCATACCTGATTGGCACAAAGGTGATAGTGTATACGAATCACGCGGCGATTCGACATTTAATGGCAAAGAAGGATGCAAAACCTCGGTTGATTAGATGGATTTTATTATTGCAGAAATTTGATTTGGAAATCAAGAAAAGAAAGGGGACTGAAAACCAAGTGGCGGACCACTTGTCGCGACTCGAGAATCCGGACAAGGAAGTAAACAACAAAGTTCTGATCAACGATTCCTTTTTCGATGAGCAGTTGTTTGTGGTGAAAGGTGAAGTGTCATGCTTCGCAGACTATGCGAATTATCTGGTAAGTAAGATGGTACCTTCTGACTTGGTGGGTTATCAAAAGAAGAAATTTTTGCACGATGTCAAATGGTATATATGGGATGAGCCATACTTGTTTAAACAGTGCTCTGATCAAGTGATCAGAAGGTGTATTCCATATAGCGAGACCGAGGAGATTTTGCAAAAGTGTCATTCTACGGTGTATGGAGGTCACTACGGTGGAGAACGAACAGCGGCTGGAACGCTACAAGTCGGATTCTACTGACCAACAATTTTCAAGGATGCATACAGTTTTGTCCAGCTGTGTGATAGATGTCAGCGAGTGGGCAACATCTCTAAAAGAAATGAAATGCCGTTGAATACAATCCTAAAAGTAGAAATTTTCGATGTATGGGGAATTGATTTCATGGGACCCTTCGTCTCTTCCTGTGGAAATCTATACATCTTGCTCGCAGTGGACTATGTCTCAAAATGGGTTGAAGCTGCAGCTCTTCCGACTAATGATGCCAAGGTCGTACTCAGATTTTTACACAAAAGCATTTTCACGAGGTTTGGGACCCCAAGGGCTATCATTAGTGACGAAGGCAGTCATTTCTCCAACAGGCAGTTTACAGCCTTGTTGGCTAAGTATGGGGTGAATCATCGCATTGCTACATCATATCACCCGCAAACAAATGGTCAAGCTGAAGTGTCAAATTGCAAAGTAAAAACAATCCTGGAAAAAGTTGTGAATCCCACACGGAAGGACTGGTCGTTGAAGTTAGATGTTATCATATGGGCTTATCGAATAGCATACAAAACTCCGTTAGGCATGTCGCCTTTTCAACTCGTTTATGGCAAAGCCTGTCACCTCCCTATGGAGCTAGAGCATAAGGCATATTGGGTAATATGGAAGCTTAATTTTGATTTGACATTTGCAGGGGAGAAACGTCTACTCCAGCTCAATGAGTTAGATGAATTCAGATTACAGGCATATGAGAATTCAAAGTTGTACAAGGAGAAACTGAAGAAATGGCATGACTTTTGATCATCGAAAGGACATTTGAACCAGGACAAAGGGTTTTGCTCTATAATTCCAGACTAACTTTTTCCCAGAAAGCTGAAATCGAGATGGTCAGGTCCATTTACAGTGAAGAATGTCTTTGTGCATGGTGCAATTGAAGTATATGATCAGTTTCCAGATAAGCCTTTTAAAGTAAATGGCCAGCGATTGAAGCATTACTTTGGTGGCGAGGTGGACAGACAGGACGTCACCCCAATTCTCTCGTCGACATGAGATTCAGAGACAGTCAAGCTAATTGACTATAAATAGTGCTGGATGGGAGGCAACCCATTATTTTCACTCTTACTTTCTTTTCATTCCTTTAGTAGAGTAGTAGTTAAATCAATTCTACTCCATGCCTGATGAATAATTTATGATGAATTCTTGTTCATGTAGGTGTTTTCAATTGTACTCATCACTAATATATAAAATTGGGCGTACACAGTGTGCATTCATGCAGTTATACCGTGCGGCCGCACAGGCCAGCGCCTGGAAGTTAGTAGCTTATAATTCCAGGAAAGTTACTCGCGCGCTCGCGCGCCAGCCTATAAGAAATTCGCGCAGCCGCGCACAACACAGGGGGTTGAAAAATTTTTAAGTTTAAGAATCCGAGTGGTGGTCTACTTGGTCTCTCACGTGCCATAATATAAGCATATTCTTCTGTTCTCCCATAATCATACAACTCTCTTCATCGCTCATATACATAGCTCTCTCTCCATTAGCATAAATCTAGGGCTTTTGCGAGGAGTGTTACAAGCAAGTTTGGGGGTACTCTCATCTATAGCAGAACATCTATATTCTCTACCTATCATCTGCTCATGGGACCAAAAAGGATACGCTCCATCTCTATCTCTTCATCCTCCGACTCATCATCCAGTGATCACGACGAAGATATCATGGTACACAGAAAATTTATCAGCCGGGAAGCTCAGCAAGATTATTATCACCTCTTGACGAAATCGTGTGTGAAGGAACGAGGATTTAAACCTGATAAGAAAGATGTACATCTATGGAATATGCTACGAGAAAGAGGCTGGGGAAGCCTAGCTGCAACGCCTATGCCTATTCCCATGGGAGTTGTTCGGGAGTTCTACGCGACCGCAAAGGAGATGGAGCTGAAAGGAGGGATAATGCTGGTTCGCCAAGTGAAAGTGGATTTTTGTCCCTCAGCCATCAGAGCAGTGTTTGGAATAACTGATACACCACCGACTGGGTCTGTGAATTGGGTTACAGGTGCACATTTGATGACGGACTTGGACGTAGTAATTTTGGATTTGTGCATCCCAGGAACCAAATGGAATTATAAACCAGGGACGATAGAGCCTCAATCTTTTCCAGCGTCCTCCTTGAATCGTTATGCCCAAGCGTGGAATCTGTTCATCTGCACCAAATTAATTCCATCCCCTCACAAGCATGAAGTACCTACCGAGAGAGAGATCATTTTATGGGGCATTATCACTGGCAAGTATATCGACATCGGCCACTTAATTCATCAGAACATGCTGAGTTATTGGCAGGAGAGCATGACTGGGAGTATCCCGCATGCATCGGTGGCAGCCCTACTTTGTATCCAACAGGGAGTCCCGTGGAATGACAAACAACTGCAGAAACTGAGCCTCAACATCACTACGGCCACAGTCGCCAAGTTCAAGGAGTGGACAGGTGGTGAACCACACCCGCGAAGGATTGGGTTTTATCATCCACCCCACCTTCCCAGCACCATCTCAGTGGCCCCCCTCAGCCCGATGAGGCAGGCCCATCCACCCGAGCACACCTGGTTCCTAGCGATCGACAGCTTCGACGGTCAGAGCGCAAAGTCGACGCCATGTATGCCAATCTTGGAACGTTTGCCCCGGAACTCACAAGGGCCTTGGTCGAAGCATTCGCGCAGCAAAGAACAATGCTAGAGTGGCCACAGTTTGGCACTACAGTGCCATATCCTCCACCAGATTCACCACCCGAGGAGGGTGGTCAAGCAGATCATTAGGGGAGTTTTTCTGTACCCTTTACCTTCATTCAATAGGGACATTGAATATTTTAAGTTTAGGGGTATTGGGGAGCATAGCATAGTAGTTTAGTTTTATTTAATTCTGCATGTTTATGTGTTTAGTTCAATTTCTTGTAGATAATTTTTAATTTTTATTCATTGTTAATTGTGTTAGTATGTTTTAGTGCATGTCTCACATATATTTTTGCTTAATAGAAGTTCTTGCCTAACCAATGATGATAGTGAATTGTGAAGGATTTTAGAACATGTTGGATAACACAGCTTAGATATAATGTTTTACACGATGAGATTCATGTTGTTGTTTAAATGTTTTCGGTATGCACGAATATGTTCACAATCACTTGTAGGTTTAAGAAGTGTGTGTTGGCTTGATAGAACATATAGTTGTAAAAAGAGAAATATGTGGAACATGCATGTACATTTGAAACATTGACATTCAAACTTTGGGAACACATGGGCATGCCTGTTATTGGGACGAGATGGAGCGTAAAACACACTCGTTTAAATGCAAATGGGAAGTGAGATGGAGCGTAAAACGCACTCGCTATATATAAAAAAAAAGAGAAAAAAAAAGTGAAATAGCAATAAACACCGCGGGAAAGTGCGGAAATCGCCCTCGTAAGTAGAAATAAAGCAATAAGCCCATTGTTGAACCTTAGTTTGCGTCGATATGTTGAAACAATCTGTGTTGCATGAGTATACATGAGTCTTGATCTAGACTATAATTTTCTGTTTGGAGCAGTGTAGCATATGTATTCCTTGCTTAGATCAAGTTTTGGTGAGCACCACACACACACAGCATCTCTATAGCATTCATGAATTATCTGAGTGTATGATATTATGTCTATAGTTTGGTTTGAAATCATATTCTTGGATCTCGATGATTCACTAAGGTAATTTGGGCTGAAATTCTGTTATGGCAGGGATTATGTGAGACTAATTTGCATCATAGAGTAGTTGTATATTTTTGTAGTTGCATTATTCATTATTCATTAGTATGCATTACTTGAGGGCAAGCAACATTTCAAGTTTGGGGGTATTGATAAGTGGTATTTTTTGTTAGAGTTTATACCCTAGAGGCCAATTATTTGATATATTGCTTAACGTTTTGATATTATATTTGATTGAATAAATATATTATTTTATTATGGTTTTATTTACTGCGTAATATAATTGTTAACATAATAAAATTCCTTAGAATAGTGATACAAATTATATACTTTCAAGTATGTGACTTGAACATGAGATTATATATTACCATTAGTATCAGTGTTCTTAAATGTCCCTAGTCGAGTATCATTGTTGATGGGACAACAATGATGCATTGAGACTAGTATGTGGATTGACTGATGACCAAATCTCATTGGTCATAAATATATGAGATATTAAGTCAATGCATAGGTACATGTTAGAGAACGATGTACTGGACAACCCACCATGAGAATTCTATATGAAGCATTATGCGAAGTGTCATTAGCAATTCTCATAGTGACAATGATGTAATGGTCCTCCGACCTGAAATCGCTATATTACTACACGAGAATTTATGTACTTTGATATCATCAAATGTCACCTTTAATAGGGTGGACTATAAAGGTGATTATTGGGTTCATCATTAATCGTGTGAGAAATATGAGTGATCTAGATGGAATTTAACCATCCTATATATTATGGGTGATATCCATAGGCCTCTTGATTGAGTAGGACTATGAAATGCATGGCCATGCTCAAATAGTGATTTGTTTCATATAGTCTACTCATTGATCAAGAAAACTCAGATTAAATTATGAAGAGTATGACACATTCCATTACTCGAGTTTAATCTAGGATATTAAGGTTAAAAGGATTAAACTACATTGAAACATTGGTCACGAAAAGGTTGCATCGAATCATCGATCTTATTATTACTTGGGTAGCAGTGATGCATTACTAGATGTCCGCTCACTGTTTATAATTTTATAATATGATTTTAAAATTATTGCCAACGTAATAATAACCTATAGGGTCACACACATAGAACGTTATTTAAAAGGGAATTAATTTAAATTTTAAGTGTGACACCCAATAATTTGGAGAATTTATTAAAATCTTAAATGATTGATTTAAGGTCAAATAATAGACCTAGACAAAAAATAAGTGTATGCGTTTGATGTTATTGGGATTGAATTTTGAGGATTTCAAAATTCGGTGAAGGATATAAGTGAATTATTCAGGATTAAGTGTTTATGTGATTATGATCTATGTATATGGTTATGTTCTGTGTACAGATGTGGTTAAGGGTCAAGGGTTGACCAGATAAATTATATCTGTAACAAACCCTAAGAATATATATTAAGAACGACAATGTTCGGTTAGAAAATCCTAGTGTTTAACAAGAAACCCTAGAAATCGGTTCTGGAAACCCTAGTTTCAGTTCTGGGAATCCGAAACCCTAATTCGGTGCATGAAACCCTAAATTGGGAACTTAATGGCATAAGTGTAAATAATTAAAAGATTAATTAAGGTTAATCTTGACAATTGATTACAAAACCCTAATTCCAAATTTGAAAACCCTAATACCAGATCTAAAAAAATCCCAATTTCAGATTCTGATAAAATAAAACCCTAATCTGGGTATATAACGGAGAATTTTATTGCTTTAGTGCTATTAATTAAGTACTAATTAGGGTAAAGGTTAATTAATTAACAAACCCTAATTTTCTAATTTTGGAACCCTAATTGTTCCGTCAGAAAACCCTAATTGTTCAGTGGTGGATTTAATTGCTAGAATTAGCAATGTTAATTAGGAAACCCTAATCCTAATTATTTTAAATTATGAGTAATTAGAAAACCCTAATCTAATTACGAATATTTAATTTCTAAAATTAGAAATTATTTCTATTAGAAAACCCTAATTTGTGGGTTACAACCTAATCTGTGATTTTGACCCTAATTGCGTAATTAGCGATTGTAATTATGAAATGCTAATCCTAATTAGCAAGAATGAGAGTATGATTAAGGGAATTTTTAAATATAATTAGTAAATCCTAATTATAATTTTGAAAATGTTTATTTTCCTAATTTTTATAACCGAAATTCGGAAAGGGTAGAAATTAAATTATAAAGTTAAGGGTTAAAACCCTAAACCCTAAAATGATCCAAACCCTAAAGATTAAGGGATTCATCAATTGCAAATCCTAGAAAATAAATGGAAAGGACAAAAATACCATTTTAGTATTATTATTTTTTAGCTTGCAAATCATGCAAAATCAAGGGTGGTTGAACAACCCTAGTCTAAACCCTAGACTAGCATGTGATAATGTCCAGCAACTTGGCCTAGATCAGCAGCAAAAATCAGATCATTCATTGTATCTAATTATTATATATTAGATTAAAAGAGAGAGAAAATGTCACTTTACTTCTCATTTTGTTCTAACCTTATCTCTCTAGAATTTTGGAAATGGAGAGTGAGAGGGTGTAAATGTTAAGCTAATATCAATTTTTAGTTCTCCAAGAACAGATCAAAAAGATCAGATCCAAGAATCAAACTCAAAAGAGGTATAAACCCTAATTTTTGAAATCCTTGATCTTATGTTAAATGTTGTGTTTGTTGTTTAAATGTGTTATAAGGTGTCAATTAGAGATCTGGGTTGTTGGATAATAGATCCATAACACCTAGATGCTCGGTTTAATGTTTATAGAAATCTGGAAATCTGGAAAATTTGGACCTGACAGCCGAATGTCAGGGCCTCTAGATCTTTATGTCTTATATGTTTTGTGTATGTTATGTTTTGGATGTGTTCTATGTCATGAGGACTAGGATCTGAAACTTGAATCAACCTTATAGGATACTTAGATTTTGAGTTATGAACAGTCAAAGAGCGTTGACCGCTCATGCTTCTGGAAATTCTGGGAAACCCAGAAACCCAGATCGCTTGACAGTTGTTCTATCCTTCTGATCTTGTTGTGTATTAGTAGCTAGGCCATGTTGTTGGTAGATCTTTGTAGCCTGACATGAATACTATATGTAAAGTCACCATATCCTTTAAATCATAACTGGAGTGTGAAGAAAATCACGGTCAAAGTAGCTTTGACCAACTGTCCGGATGAATTTCTGGAAAACCCAAATTCATCAAGAACAGATTTTGTCAGGTAGTTTGACCGATCTAGATCTTACTGTTTTGATGTTGATATGTTGATCTGATGTAATAGAAATGTACACTTATATATGTTCTACAATTGTGAACCTTTATATCACACAAAACGACTTAGAATCGAAGTTATATGGATCCAAAGGAGGTACCTTGATGTTCTTCATTTTCTGGGTAACCCAGAAAATGAAGAACACGTCTGTCAGATATTTTGGCTGCCCAGATCTTGATATTCAGTTGTTGGATTGGCATGGAACATGATATGTAGTTGTAGTATTACATAAATACTACAACATGAAAGTAATTACAAGCCCAGAAATCAAGTGTATCATGGATTAAATTCTGGTCAAACAAGAACCCTCGAACACTATCAAGAACACTCAAGAACACTCAAGAACACCTATAGCGACAGAAAGTGTCGCTATAGGCCTTTAGCGACAGTTTATTTCCTAATTTCTGAAAAATGATTAAAAAATAGAAAAAAATAGTTTTTAATTATTAAAAATACATAATAAATTATGAAAAATTATTTTAAAGTCTAAAAATAGTTTTTAACTATTTTGAGTATATTTCAAAAATATTTAGTATTTTTGGAATATAAATGGTATTTATTTATTTAATTACAATATTAAATAAATTATTTAAAAATAGTTTTAAATCATGAAAAATTATATTATGGTATAAGAAAAATTTTAAGTTATTTTTGATGACTTTTAATATTTTGGGATGAATTTCATTAATTAATCAATATTAATGATAATTAGTTTATATAATAACTATATTAAATAAATTATGGAAAATTAGAAATAATGCTTTATAAATCATATAAAAATGATTTAAGTGTTATAAAAATATTTTAAGTTATAAGAAGTAACTTTTGATATTTTGGCATGAAAATATTAATATTTTAATATTAATATTAATTATCGGATAATGGATTAAAGTGTTGGAAAATCATATAAAATGATTTTTAAAGTATTAAAAATACTTTGTGATAATAATATATTATAATATTATATTATGATTTTCATTAATATTTTATATATGAATATTAATGATTAAGGTATTAAGTGGTATTTAATTCATTTAAATACGGTACTAATGATTGAAAGATGTTGATAAATGGTAATAATTATTCGAAAATTTTTACGAGCCTAGGAAAAAATGTTTTGACTGATAAGAAAGTTATCTTTGATATTGTTAACTATTAAGTCAGAGTTTAATTGAACTTAAACTCGATATTCGTCCGACTAGACCGTCGGGATGATAGAATTGTGTCGGTTTCAACTCAGACTGCAATAGTTTGACTTGATACCTAGTCTTATGTGCTGTAAAGACTGAAAGGGTTATGTGGTAATGTGTTTAGGTTATTCTGTGGATATAAATATAACAGTAATATACTGTGATGATATTATTCTAATATTAGAGATCTATATTATTAATATTAGGTCTTCGGATAAAGCGTTATAAATTGTGTTGCGGTAATCAACGATGCAGGCAAGTTTTTCAGTTCTATTATGTTTGTGGATGGAATATGTTATGTGTTAAATTACATATTATGCTCTATGAATTGTTAAAAGTCAAAATATAACTAAGTTAATTGGGTTATGGAACTCAATCAATATGTGATTACATGTGTATGATGTAACTTGATAAATTAGAAATGTATAATGCATGAATTAATGTTTTGTAAGAAATTATTGATACATGTAGAATATGTTTAGTAAAGAATATATGTTGCATGCAAATATGCATATTAAAGGAAATGTAGTGCATATAGAATTGTATGCTATGTGAAACAAGATAGACTGTTAAATTTGCTGAGCTGTTGAGCTCAATCTTGCAAACACAAACTTTTTGCAGGTTAATGATGTTAGACAATATTATTTGCTATACGGATGATGAAGATTGAGCGATGCATAAAATGAATACATTTTCTTGATTTAGAAGTGATATAGATCTATGATTAATAATTTTCAAATGTAATTGGCAGCTATGTACAGTTTGAAGTGTTGTATAGATAAATAAGATTTATTTTGAATTGAGAATAAAAATGATTCTTAAATAAATGAATCATTGATAGAAAAGATAATGCCAAGTTCAGCTTGGAACATAAAGTGCGGCTAGTTGTATTAGCATATTGTGATAAATTGTTGTGTAATAGATAATTGATAAATTGTATTTAAGTTAAGGTTATTCGACCTTGGGGAATAGTTTGTAATGTAATGTATAAACAATTTATGTTTATCTTCCGCAATTAGTGAAAGAATTAGTGTACCGAGTTCGCGGCGATTCGGGGCCCGGGTTCGGGGCTACTACAGTTGGTATCAGAGTTGTTGGTTATGAAGCTTAGGTAGGAATACCTGAGACCAATAACCGCAGTGAATAGGATAAGACTAACTCAAATAGAGTTAGTTGGTTGGTAAGATTCAAAGATGAATCTCGGCGAGTGTAAAGACACAGAGTTCCCTAACTCTGATAATAAAGTTGAACAGTAATGGTGAATAGATTAAGTCTAAAAGACTTAAAGTGCAGGGATAGAAGATCGTAAAACAAAATGATCATAGTGCATAGAAATGAATCGTAATATATACGATAAGATCACCCCGTGATCTGATAAGGTTATGATGTGGGAAAAGAATCAATCTGATGATTGAAAAGTTTACAGCAAGATGCTGTGTATCAGTTGTACTATGAAATTGTACTATGAAAACTCATGAAAGTTATGGATTATGAATACGAATTGAATTCGTATTGAAAAAGGGGGTTAAGTATTAGGTGGGGATTCAATTGAGGACTCTTGTCGGCAGCTGAGTTGTATGATTCCTTGTATGGGCGGGGAATTTTTACTTGGTTTTAGAATCACTTAGCTTCCTGGTCAATGTAGTGGTTAGGTTGATCAATTCTTTGTATGGGCGGGGAATTGTTCGCTTATCTTCCTATATTGATTAGTGGCCGAGTTCGGTTTGACAACCACTTAGTTTCTGGCACTGATTAATCATTGAAATGTTTGTGTCACGCTATTTGTTATATGCGTGTTAAGAGGGTGATTCCTTTCTCATGTGTATAACAGATAGATAGGTCATAGATAGAGAATATAAGGTTAAGTACGAGTTCTTAAAACTCATACTTATGTGGCATTCTTGATTCATAGTTATATGAAAATGAGAGGGTGATTCCTTTCTTAAACTCATATAATTGTGGTCAGGTTATGAACTCATAAGTGTGGTTTTATGAACTGGGTATAGTTGTGTGTGAATGGAGTGTTAAGGATTTTAGGAACAGATAGATTGTTAAGAAAATGATCATTAGTGGAGAATTAAGTTTTCCTAAACCCCTATCTATGCACCTATCTATGCTAGATTTCAAATTTTTGACATCAAGTTAAATATCTATGCTCAGGTAGCAGCGCTAACAAAAAGGCTTGACACCTTGGGACCTTCGGCAGTTCAAAATGTGCAGAGTGTCATGGTCCAGTGTGAATTATGTCAAGGAAGCCACCCGACCGATCTGTGTGCTATAAGCCCTGAATCTGTGCAATTTGTTTCCAACTACGGGCGGCAACAAAACTCAAATCTTCCCACTCATTACCATCTGGGGTTGAGAAATCATCCAAACTTTTCATGGGGCAATAAACAACAACAGCAACAGCAATAACCCAACAACCACAACCTCCTTCTACCAGGCAGAGTTATGCCACCCCTCCTGGATTCCAACCTACGACTCAGTTCAACCCACCTCAGAGCAATCAGAATCAGTTTCACCATCCTCCCCCTCAACAGGAGAGAAAACCAAGTTTAGAAGATCTGCTTTCTAGGTACATAGCCCAGAACGAAACCAGAAGTAACAATCAAGAGGCCCCATTAGGAATCTTGAAGTACAAATGGTCAGTTGGCTACTGCATTAAACAGTCGACCACAAGGCGTATTGCCTAGTGACACTGATGTCAACCCTAAACGGGAAGGCAAGGAACAGTGTAAAGCAGTAACCCTCAGAAGTGGGAGAACCACTCAAGTACAAAGTGGTGAGGAATTCCTGTGGAAGACAATGGGCGACTGAAGAGGCAACTCCTGCAACAGAGATTTTTGAGACAAGTGGGGGTGACGCAAGTGGTCAAACCAAACCCCCAACACCATCTCCTCCAATGACTGCGATACATCGACCTCTCCCTCAATTACCCTTCCCCCAGTGGATGCAAAAGCAGAAAACTAGATAAGCAGTTTTCCAAATTCTTAGAGGTGTTCAAAAGACTGCACATAAACATTCCATTTGCAGAGGCGTTAGAAGGAATGCCCAGTTACGTAAATTTCATGAAGGACACTTGTCCAAGAAGCGGAAATTGGGAGACTATGAGACGGTGGCTTTAACAGAAGAATGTAGTGCCATCTTCCAAAACAAACTTTCGCCTAAGCTCAAAGATCCGGGAAGTTTTACAATCCCATGCACAATTGGGGACCAATTCATTGGAAAGGCTCTGTGTGACCTAGGGGCCAGCATAAACTTGATGCCCCTTTCCATTTACAAAAAGTTGGGTCTTAATGAAGCCAAGCCGACTAGCATCACCCTGTAATTGGCTGACAGATCTGTAACTTATCCGAAGGGAATTGTGGAGGATGTGCTAGTGAAGGTGGACAAGTTCATATTTCCGGCGGATTTCATAGTTCTTGATTTTGAGGAAGATAGGGAAGTCCCGATAATATTGGGAAGGCCATTTTTGGCAACTGGAAGGACCCTGATCGACGTCCAAAAAGGGGAGCTAACAATGAGAGTTCAAGACCAAGAGGTGACATTCAATGTTTTCCGAGCTATGAAATATCCTAACACCCCTGAGGATTGCTTCCAGGTCACTACGATGCTGATTCAGTGAATGGGGTATTCTCAGAAACTTGCATTAAAGATTCTCTAGAAGCTACAATAACAGGGGCGAGTACTACGGAAGAGCCATCGCATATTGAATGTGCCATGTGGCTCGATGATCCTCAAAGATCAAGGCATTCGCACCGACAATTCGAGTCTCTTAAAGATGATGAGGCATCAACTTCCAAGGGTTTGCCATCAATCATTGAGCCTCCAGTTCTTGAGCTAAAACCGTTGCCTAACCATCTAAGGTATGCATTTTTGGGAAATTCTCTTTCTTACCTGTGATAATTTCTGTTTCTCTAACCAAGTGTCAGGAAGAGAAGTTGCTCCTTGTGCTAAAGAAGTACAAACGGCCTTGGGATGGTCGATTGCTGACATAAAAGGGGTCAGCCCAACTCTTTGCATGAACAAGATCCTATTGGAGGAAGGCTCAAACCTTCTATAAAGCACCAGAGGCGGCTAAATCTGATAATGAAGGAGGTCGTCAGAAAAGAAATCATTAAATTCCTTGATGCAGGCATTATCTAA
>JAINUV010001402.1:0-69004 GCA_020205505.1 Panax japonicus
ATGAATCATCGATAAGATGATTTATTGCTAGGTACTCGTATTTCCACATTATGTTTGACTCTGTAGCATGTATCTACTACCTTTTGTAACTCCTTGTTCTGTTATATTATATAGAGACTTGCTTTATGAATAAGGGCTGGTGGGATGGATTGATGTTGTATATGGTTTCAGTTATACCTATGTGTTTCTTTGTATATCCTCCGCGCGTACACGACAATGATTCCTATTGTACATTTCTATGGAAGACGGTGCGTACTTATCTGAGAACGGAAAGAAAACCCACAATTCTTAGATAAACTTTTTTTTAATTAGCATAGTTTACTGCAGATTGACTGTTTTTATATCATTATATTCTTCTTTAGTTCACGTTAAAAAATCAATCTAGCTAACGTTAAGCTGTTTTGACGACTCATGCTACCGCTAACAATTGAAGGATGCATTGACATCCTTCCAATCAAACCTTTCCTAAAGTGTCAAAAAGAGTAACGGGAGGTTAGGTACAACCCAAAAGTAGTGTTGGCTGGTTAATCTTACGGAAGAGAGTTGTGTGCCACAAAATCATCTGATGTTTGTCAAGGAACTCTAGTGCAACCACCCATGGGGCATCAGGGATAACTTCATCTACCCACCTGCAATAAAAGGTGAACAAAGCAAAACTTCATACACTCATCGGGAATATCAAAATAGCTTACTTTTACTTGATATATAAGTGCAAATCAAATTATCTTACTAAACTTTTAAGCAGCAGCATTGAAACGTAACCGTGCGATCAACAACTAATTATACTCAACACACATATCAGTGTAATGTGAATTACGTGTATGCACACCTAGAAGTAAGGGTGTAAACGAGCCGAGTCGATTCGAGTATTGAGTTGCTCAGATTTGGTTCACAAAATTTATCGAGTATAAAATAAAGTTTGATTGAGGGCTCATTTAACAACCGAGTTGAGCACGATTCCGAATCGAGCCCGAGCAGTTTGAACTTTTCGAACGAATATGATCCGAGGATCAATAGAAGATTACAATTTGAGGAGGTTCGGGTAATTTATCGAACTTTAAAATGTGTTCATATTTGACTCATTTATATTTCGAGTCGAGCTCGAATCGAACTTTTAGTCGAACGAGTACGAATCGAGCCCGAACTGTTGTTCATTTTACAGCCTTACCTAGAAAGGGGGTTGAATAAAGGGGGGGGTGCGCTCTTGTGTCACTCAACAATGACAAATTTGAAATTTTTTTGTTTTAGAAGAAACCCAGGCATGTAAAATTTAGTTGTCTATTTTAGAACTTGTCTGATTTGAGCTGTCTGTGTTAAGTTGTTTCTACAAACCTTCTCAGTATTACTTCAGTTTAAATATGCAGTGTATGCAGATGTATTTTAGAATTTTCTAATGTAGAATTAAGCTAAACATACAGAACAATAATCAAAGCACAAACACACCAAGAATTATACTTGGTTCAGCCCCTTATACCTCTACTCTATGGATAGGGCAAATATCAATTCATACCTAGCAGGTTTTCATTAATTAATCTTTAATTAATTACAAATACTCCCTATACAAATCACCTCTGAATCCTCTTGGACACCATGCCTCCTTTGCACAACTGCAACCTTTTGAACCACTGCAACTTTGAGCCTTCTTTGTACAGACCTATCCACTACTGGATCAATCACAACCCAACTAGGCTTGTATACAAGTTTAAAGATGTAAGAATATAATTACAACTCATAACTAATAATTAGTGAAGAAGAATTTAAGAACAAGGCAAGCTAGAAAGCTTTCTGTGTAATTTAGTGGCTCATAAATGAAAGTTGTGTTTTTTCAAGCTTCAGTCGTGAGGTATATATATATAAGAAGTCCAACAGCTAAGTTTATTTTAACGTTGAATACTTTGACATTAAAGATTTACCAAATCCCAGTTGATTAAAGAAAATTTGTTGCAGCGTATATACAAACCAATGGCTAGCATTGTAAAGCCCGATCCCAAAGTTGTGAAGGAAAGATTGTTTTTGAAAGGATATAACTATAAAACTCTACAAATAAAATCTTTCAAACAATTTGAAATAGAATAGGACTAATAGAGTAAATCTTTGAAAAATTCCCAGCTGATAAGATTTGACTTGATATGGGACATCTTAACTGATTTTGTTTCCCAAGCGGATAGAAATTTTAGCCCAGGACAATTTTATAAAAAACCAGGTTTTAAAAGAATTTTCTACCAATTATAAAAGCTTCCTTGTAATTAAAAACTCAAGATAAAAACTCTTACATGATTTCCTATGTGATCTCCAGTAGTGCTTCAATGTTTCCTTCTTCTGTTTGGCTTCCAGAATTCCAGCACATTTTTGGTAGCATCAAATTATATCCAGCCCAACCACTTGTCCAAACTTGTTAATCAAAAATACTTTCATACAAAATATGTTGTCATCATTAAAACATTAAACATAAACCAACACAATGTTCCATTATTAGAATAAGGGAAATACTGCAACAAGCTAAAATCATGTTTAGAAAGTCTCAACTAGATGTCAGGACCTATTCTAAGTAATCCGTTTACTTGAAAAATTTTGACATGGACTAGCTATAAAAAAAAATCAAAAAGCATAACATGAGGATTGTCTCAACTCAAACAGTTTAACTAGATATTGAGCATCCTCTAAGACACTGGTAGACCTGGCAAACGGGCGGGGCGGGGCGGGGCGGGGCGGGGCGGGGCGGGCCAAAAAAACCCGGGTTTTGGTGGGCTGAAAATCTGAGGACAGTGGCGGGCCGGGCCGGGCCGCGGGCTTCTCCCTTTATTTTTTTTTATTTTTTTTTGGCAAACTCTTTGCTACACCAGAAATAGTAATAATAATAAATATTAAAAATAATAAAATAATTAATAATAAACAATAATTCAAACAAACACGGTTAATTAATTACCTACATTAATTACATATCTCAATCAATTAAAATTTTAATAGTATTATAAATTAGTATTATTAATTAATTACCTACATTAACTACATATCTTAATTATAGTTTTCAATTATAGTTAAAATATATTGAAGATTGCATTAAAAACAAATAGTTGTTGTAGCTCAGTTGGTTTGAACTCTTATTTATTTACTTACAAGTCTTGTGTTCAAGCCTCACAAGTAGTAACATTTTATTTTATTTTTAAAAAAAAAGTCATGGGCCACAGGCCGGCCCAAAATGGCCCGGGTTTTCGTGGGCTTAAAAAATGCGGGTCAAAGCCCGGATTTTGGCGGGCGGGGCGGCCCGCAGGCTTTGGGCCCGTTTGCCAGGTCTAGACACTGGTCAAAAAATTAGCCATCAAAAGTAAAACTAACTTGCAGTGGATAAGAGACTCATAGCGCTCTTTGTCATTCATGACATTTTTACCCTTTAATTTGTGGGTAACTTCATCATTGCAGCATCCAACAAGCAGATAAGTATTCGGAAACCTATATTTTAGACATTGAAAATATAGTTGTGTTAAATAATTAACCACCACTACATGGTTGCAATCTTGATTTACATTACTGACTCTATTGCCATGTTTGTTTGCAAAAAGCATACTTGGAATTGGACAATTTGTCTTATATTAACATTACTTAAGACTATCCCTTAATGTGGGAGTCATTTGATAGTAAAAAATGGGGGGACTATTAATCCCACATTCATCATGGATTAGAAATGACAAAAAATAATCTGTACTATTTAAAAGACTATTAATCCCCTATCATGGGATAAAATAGTTCGAATTAGTGTTAAATTAAGACAAATAGTCCAATCTCAAACATATTTTTTGCAAACAAACATAGCCTATGGTCAAAAAATTCCAATCTTATACAACTCTTAGTTGTTTTAGGGTATCTATATTCGAAAAATATTTCTCAAACAAATTCCCACCAAGAAACCCTAAGCAAACCAAAAGCCTGGTCACCCTTCAGAAGTATTTATCTTAAATTGTGAAGAGAAAGCTAGCATACCATGTGAAATTTTAAACAAAAAAAAGTGTGCACTTCGAAGCAAAATAATTTACTTTTAATAGCTAACCAAGTACACAACACATTTGAGCTAAGTAATGTAACTATTGCCTATTAAGTTACGAACTTATCTAAAAGTTTAAAGCTTTAAGCTATTAGGTGGAGTGACCCAACAGGGATTAGTGCGCCAATGTTGCCAAGTAAAAATCAGCTAAAACAAAACTTTTACAAATGTATACAATTTTTATGAGGAAATCAATTGAGCAACCAAAGAATAACACATAACTAACCTTTAAATACAAGCCCTAATAAACCCATAACAAATAAATCATAAAAACAAAGAATCACCCAAAAAAGAGAAAGAAACTGTATAACAAATGGATATAATAAACATATCATTCATGAATATTAATTAGAAAAAGACCCAAAGTAAACTGAAATAGGCGCGAGAAAAAAGGGAAATTAAAGATTTCTTAGCTTGCTCGAGGGAACGAGCATGGCCGAAGTGGAAAAGATCGTATATGCCGTCTGCATATATACCCGAACCGGTCGGTCTTTTGGTGGTTCATTCGCTGAATTGCCGCTCATACTCCTCTAAGTCCTCTCCTCTCCTCTCCTCTTCTTCACCCTCCATTTTGTCTATTTATTTTAATTTTTTTTGTCTACAGTACAGTATTTGTTAAGATTTCAAATGAACTCTGCTCCCATTATTGCAGTCTCAAAGCTCTGAGTTTGCCCTCTCCCTAAAATATGATTAATTATTAGAAGAGAGTTTTTGTTGTCATAATTTTGTTAATTATTCTAGTATTTTCATCTGAATAAAAATTATCAAAAATAATATTATTAGAATAATAAGTGTTGTTTAAAATATTAAATATTATTTACAAAATTAAATGTATATTTGTTATCATTTTTGTTCTTGCAATTCCAATAGTTTTTTATAATCGTTAATATTACCATAATAAAAATAAAATAATAAATATCATTTAAAATATTTAAATGTCGTTAAAATAATGATAAGAGTATTGTTAAATGTGTATTTGTATTAATATTATTTTTAGTGTAACAATATCAACAATAATTTTTAGTGTCTAAAAGTTTGTTCGGATATGACTTATAAGTTAAAATATAAGTTATTTTAAGTTGTGATTTATAAGTAAAAGTGTTCGACATTAATTTTATTTGTAAGTCAAAAATTTAGTTAAAATAAATTATAAAGGTGTTCGGCTCATAATGACCTATAAGTTAAAATAAATATAAATATTAATAAAAATTGTATTAATAAAAAGATGGGTAAAATAGAAAAAGGACAAAATAAACATTACATTTGGTCAAAATAACTTATTTTAAAATGACTTATAAATTATTTTAAACTAAGTTAGAAATACTTGTTTATTTTTTTTATTTAAAACTCAACTTATAAGTAGAAAAATAAATCATTCACAAACAAATGAATAATAACAAATAACTTGTAATTTGATGTGACTAACTTACAAGTTACAAGTCATTCCCGAACATGCTCAAATATGAATGTCAAATTGGTTTCTAGTATCGTCTAAAATTAGTTATCTCGTTTCCCTTTTCTAGATATCCTAAAAATTCTGCCTCCTTCAATTTGTAATTAATTATATTTCTGTGAAAAAAAATTAATATAAAATGATGTATATAATAATAATTAATTATAATTATTATATCCACTCATGTAGTATGGTAAAATACATCGACTAATTGTAGTTCAATACATCATTTTGTATCTAATTTTTATAAATTTTTGTTACTGTAGCATTATTCATTTTTAATTTATATTAATTGTTACCATATTATTAATATTATTTTATGTGTAATTTCTTTTTCTTTCTTTTTCATGCATGCACCCTGTAACGCCCCCAAAATAGGTTCAATCCAACCAACCTATTCTGAGTCGTCAAAAACATGGTATAGAAAACAACTACAACTTTATTACTACAATTGTCGTGCAAAATACAACAACACATATGTTGTGAGTTTTGATACAAATATATACCAACTGTGACTCATGTCCTAACCTTGAATAGTACGTCACAATGGCACCTTACATAAAGGTACAGTCAAAAACTGTTTTAGAAATCAGAATCTTTGGAAAGTGCTCAAGAAAACTTTCGTACATGGGAGGCCATGCGTCTAGGTTATGATAGATATCATATGTCCACAGAATTATCCTTGGTTGACCCAAAAGTCCCCAAAGAAAAATAAGAAGATTACTATCATTTTCTTTCCAATAGTAAGTCTTCTCTTGACATATAATTATCTCCACTGTTTGTAATTGAGAATTATATTTTAAGCAAACTCCAAGATCATATAGGTAGTGCTCGTAGATATACTCAGTAAGTAGATGTGCACAACCCTGTCATATGATAACTCGAGATTGTATGTCATTAGACATCTTGTATGATAGTGACAAAACACTCTTCCAAAGTTGGGTTCGCCTCACCCTATTCGGTTCACTAAAATTAAATATCAAATGACGTATACAATACGATACACTTATCTAAAGTTCTCAATAAAATTATTTTCATACTATTTAGGGAGAACCTAAACAGCTATAGACCACCGTTCTACTCTCCTGTTATCCCCGCTCGACCCGACAACACTCTTATTACCTGAAAGGAATTGTGAGCAAAAGGGTGAGCACAACTAACTCAGTAAAGAATATCATAACTATAGATAATTAAATTATCAATAGTCTTCATTAGAAATAAATCAGAGATTTAGAACATATGGTAGATGATAAAAAAATTTCAACCATAGTTGCAGCGGAACGAATAATTTATTAGAAGAGTCAAATAGACCATAATGTCTATTATGTTCTCTACGGGCCAAAGATATTCACCAATAATTCATCTTTGCACTACAGGCCAAAGATATTCAACAAGTCATATTTGCACTACGGGCCAAAGATATTCATATCTCAAAAAAATATATAATCATTTCAGAATTTATATCAATAATAATTATAATCATATTGATCAATTCACCTTTGCACTTAACCTAAAGATAATTGTTTATAAATCAAATTGCCATGATCATACCAATCAACAATTCATTTTTGTACTACTGGCCAAAAATAACTCATAGTCACGATCATACCAATAATTTACCCATCTTTACACTTAAGTCAAAGAAAAATATCATCACCAAAATTATAAAAATGTTATATATAATAATAAAAATAATATGATCAACAATTGCATTCAATTTCAAGAATAAGATTCATAAATCAATAATTTCATAACACCTTAATCCAAATATTATAAATCACTTAATAATCTCATAATCTAATATTATTAATATTACCACATTATCTTAATCATTTCTTAAACTTATAAACAATTTGTTTTAATTGTTTATACTTTATTAATTAATGCATTTAATCATTCTAAAATGCCAAACTCATAAGATTTCATCACCAATAACCAAAACCCTCATCAAAAATCTGCATATACCTTATATAGGATTCTTAAGCCATAAAATCCTATTTTTCAAATTTTTTACTTTACATAACATATTTAATTCATTTACTCATAACTATACTATTTTTATAAAAAATATCAAATCAGTTCCAAAAATATTTTTTTTCTGGAATTTAGCATAAAATAGTTTCATATTGAACATATATTTTTCTCAGAATTTTTAAAATTCATTTACTATTTTTATATGGCCAAAACTGTTGAATATTTAGACATTTATCATAAATTGTACTTTTGTCCAAAAATTCTAAAATTTACACGATATACTTCTGTTACATACATGTACTCCCAATAAAATTTTTATCAATTTTGGAATTAACCACAAGGAGTTATAAACGTTTATTTTTAAAATAGTCTTTTCTCATAAAATCCATAACTCTTAATCTATATATCCAAAAATCGTCATTTTTGGACACAATCAACAAAACTCATCAAATTATCATTTCAAATTTTTTCAGAATTTTTGAAGGTTCGTAAAAATTTCTAAACTGAAAAACATAATAACCCTTAAAATATCTTATTATCCCTTACCTCAAAAAAGCAATACTTCTGACTGGAATGTCGGATATAACGCTGAAGAGAACTTGCACCGTATATCAACACTCAAGATATCTAAATACTCACAAGAATATGCTCGATAATATAGAGAGAGAAAACTTCAGTTTTTTGTGTGATTTTCAATTCTAATTTAAGCACCCTATTTATAGGAAATTGCTTAGAACACCAAAGCAGAAAATTTAATAAATTAATATTAATTATTTTCCACATCTTCCTACGCATCCATAAATCTGAACTCAGCCATCCTAACACATGTTAAATGAGTCCCAGGCATGTAAAAAACGTTTTTCTTAAAAAACACAATTAAAACTTCCAAAAATCAATTATTTCGGAGCTTCAGAACTTCAATAATTCACAATAAATAGCTCTTTTGTCAGAAAATTCGAATCTCACGAGTTTTTATAGGAAATTTAATTCTCTACAACTTTACAGACGAAACTTTTTCCAAATCCTAAACAGAAATTAACCGAAATCCACAAACGGTCGATTTTACAAGCTATAATCAAATTTCAGTCAAGAAATGAGGTCCACCGACACATAAAACATGCTTTAAATATTTTTGGGGCCCATAAAAGACTGCGCCGTACGAATATTCCCCAACAGCAAGAATATTCCACGACCAAACGAATATTCCCCGACAACAATGAATATTTTATAACCACTTGCTTATTTTAAAATATTTGCGTATTTTACCCATAACCATCCACATTAATCAAATCAACCCTTACTATTTCAAAATAATAAATAGAGAAAATTAAATTTCATTAATAATAAGTTGGGGTCTTACAGTTAACCTTGTGATTGCCTGTACTGACTCTCACGCCGGATGTAAGACCCCAACTTTTATGAATAAAGAATAATTTCCTCGAAATATATTTGTGAATATTATAGTGTGGATTTGATATAATATAATAGTTGTGGGTAATATTTACAAATTTTGCAAAGTAAGCAAGTGGTTATATAATATTCGATTGGTCGGGGAATATTCGTTTTAACAGAGAATATTCGTACGACGGCACAATTATTGGTGGATCCCACAACTGAAGTATTGTCGTAGTTAGAAAACGACAAAATTATCTTTATATAAAAATAACGGCGGAGGTGTTACTGTTAAAACTATTGAACTACCCGGTAGTAAAAGTACAGTAATACGCGTGGTTGCATAGTAGCACACGGTATTGATTATTGATGCTTACGTGCGAAGTCACTCAGTTATACTCAATTATTGCTACAGTAATTGCTACATCATATCTCTCATATTATTGATTCAATTATTGTTACAATATCATTTGCATAATATGATATATTATTAAATCAATAATTGAGACGGCAAAGTTATTCATATTATTATTTGCAATATTGACAATATCTAGAAGTTCTGTCAAGGAGAGGGTTGGTCACCTAATTGCGCGCTAATAAGGAGAAATCCTTATCGGAAAACCCCTTTTTTTCTGGGAACGACCTGGTTGTTAAATATTATGAATTATAATATTAATGATGAATAAGTTCGTGTTGATTAAAGATGAATTTTATAGTTCCTTTGTGTTTGACTTATTTGTGTTAGTATAATTGATGTATGGAGGTTATATTGTTCAATCGGGTATTCGAAGCACTTTTTGTGTTGGAGTACTATTCACGAGGTACTATTCACCCGTAGGATATATTTCTTTTAGGTCCAAATCATTTTTGGGTATAATATTATTCCATGAGGAGAGGTGCTAATTTTTCAGACCGTTGGTTGAAGATATAATAGTAAATCAATATGGACCGCTGGTGGAAAGTTATAATAGTAAATCAATATGGACCGCTAGTGGAAAGTTATAATAGTAAATCAATATGGATCGCTGGTTTAAAGTTTTAATAGTAAATCAGTATGGATCGTTGCTTTAAGTTTTAATAGTAAATCAATATAGACCGTCCGTTTAAAAGTAAATCAATATGGGTCGTTCATAAAGTAGTTACTATTCAGTCCATTCTTCTATAAATAGAAGCTCATTCCTTCATTATTTCTTACGAATTCACTGAAATTCTAGAGAGAGAAACTATAGAGAGAGAAAGAAGAAAAATATTCTGCTACTTCACTACTTCAGTATTCAGTTTTTCTAAGGTAGGAAATATTATTTGTTGTACTTGTAAGGGGTATTCTTTCTTTCTTATTCGTGAAGAGAACTTCTGTTATTCCATTATTTATTATTCTGTTGGAATAACCTGTATACGCGGGCTACCCTACACTTGGTAAAATTCGTTTGTTATTCCATTCTTTTTATTCTGTTGGAATAACCTGTTTATGCGAAGTACCGCATACATGGTAAAATTCTTCTAATATTTCGTTCTTTATTATTCTGTCGGAATATCCTGTCTGTGCGTTTACGCCGGACCTGGTTCCATTATTTATTATTCTGTCAGAATATCATGTATGTGCGTTTACGTCGGACCTGGTTCCATTATTTATTATTCTGTCGGAATATCCTGTCTGTGCGTTTATGCCGGACCTAATTCTATTATTTATTATTCTGTTGGGAATAACCTGTCTATGCAGTCTATCGCACGCATGGTGAATGTAAGACCCCAGTTTTTATAAATAAAGATGAATTTTTATAATTATTATTTTTGAATATTATGGAAGAAATTTGATATAATGTTATAGTTGTGGGTAATATTTATAAATTTTGCAAAGTACGCAAGTTGTTATAAAATATTCGTTTGGTCGGGGAATATTCTTTTTGTCGGGGAATATTCGTACGATGGCAAAATTATTGGTGGACCCCACAACAGAATTATTGTCGGATTAAGAAAACGACAAAAATATTTTATTAAATAACGGCGGAAGTTTTACCGTTGAACTACTGGGTAGTAAAAGTACAGTAATACGCGTTGTTGCATAGTAGCACACGGTATTGATTATTGATATTTATGTGAGAAGCCGCTCAGTTTGATTCAATTATTGTCGATTAATAATATGAATTATTATAGCGATAATGACGTTTTGTTTTATTCGTATTATTAACGTAATAAAACGGAAACATCTTTTTATATAAAACAGAATACTTTATTAAAGTTATTTTATAAATAGAATATATTATATTTTATTATGCATAGTGTTGCATAGTGTTTTGCATAGTGTTGCATAGTAAAAATCTTTTTATATAAATAGAATATATTATATTTTATTTAAAAGATTTTTCTTTAAATATGGACCGTCAGATTAAAGTAAATCAATCTGGACCGTTCATGGATTAGTTACTATGCATTCCATTTTCCTATAAATAGAAGCTCATTCCTTCATTATTTTCTTACGAATTCACTGAACTCTAGAGAGAGAAACTATAGAGAGATAGAAGAAAAGCTTTCTGCTACTTAACTTTTCTTTTCCCATATCCAGTTTCTGTTACGGTAAGGGGTTTTATTCTTTCTTATTCATGAAGAGAACTGTTGTTATTCCATTTCTTATTATTCTGTTGGAATAACCTGTATACGCGGTCTACCCTATACTTGGTGACATTCTTCTATCATTCTGTTGGAACATCCTGTCTGTGTGTTTTACACCGGACCTGGTTCCGTCTTTATTATTATTCCGTTGGAACATCCTGTCTGTGTGTTTTACACCGGACCTGGTTCCGTCTTTATTATTATTCTGTTGGAACATCCTGTATGTGTGTTTTACACCGGACCTGGTTCCGTCTTTATTATTCTGTTGGAACATCCTGTCGGTGTGAATTTAACCTGACCTGGTTCCATTATTATTATTCTGTTGGAATAACCTGTCTGTGCGGTCTATCGCATGCATGGTGATTTCTTTTGTTATTCCATTCTTTATTATACTCAGTTGGATAAAACTTTGATTTCTATACTCCATGAAATTAGTGGAATATCCTTGACATTTGCGCTTCATCCAGTATCCTTTCATGGAAATATTCTTCTGATCATTCTTGAATTTTACACCACAAAATAGTATCGTGTTGACAATTTGGACGTTAATAATTCCTGGATAAAATAATTCTTGAACTTGTTTTATTGAATTCTTATATCATTGTCATCATCCTCTTATTTATATTTTTGAAAGTCATCTGTGGCCTGTAGAGCATGGATGGACTTGGTATGATTATGACCAGGGATTATTCGGTGTAATCATTGACCGTAATGTTACAAATGATGTGGTAAAAGTCTCATTTGCCGTAGTGCATTGATGGACAGTTGTTGGCATGATCATGACCATTGATGAATACACAAATATCCTTGGCCCGTAGTGCATGGAATTTGTGGTCGTGACCCTAATGAGTATCCTTGGCCGTAGTGCAGGGATGATGTGGATTATTTATTAAGCTGAGTCTCAGCGATAAAAGTGATTAAAAACTTTTAAATCATAAAAGATAGTAGATTCTATTCTCTACTTGACTCTTTTAATGGATTGCTTGATCCGCTGCTGTTAAACTTGATGTTGTTATATTTTATCAGTTTAATACTGTTGAAGGCTAACGATAATTTATTCTGCATTATCTTAGTCATAATATTTCTTACTGGGCTAGTTGAGCTCACCCTTTCTTTCACTGTTCTCTTCAGGAAATGAGAACATAGCAGGGACGAGTCGGGGAACGGAGTAATGGTCCAGAGGATAGCATTAGTAGTCCTCACTATTCTGTGAAATAGTGTGACAATAATTGTATTGAGGACTCCTTTTGAGTTTGTATGATCTCTAGTAGACAATTATTGTATTCAAACTCACAGTTGTATTTTGTCGTATTATACACGACAGTGGTATTAGTAAGTTGTATTTGAATTCTGTACCATGTATCTGACGACTCAAGATGGGTGATGTATACCTAATTTTGGGGGCGTCACAGTTGGTATCAGAGCTTAGGGATATGATCCCTGGCTAAGATGTGAGACTAGAACTAGGAGGGGAGAGACGGGGAATTCCTTCGCTAGTATGACCTACTTAAATTTATTTTATATTTAAATTAGTTGGTCAAAGTTTAGAGATATTATGTTACATGTCAATTAATCTTTGTTTTGTGGCAGTATTTGAAAATGACTTCCGAAAATGTTGAGAATAACAATGGAGCACAAGAGACCGTTGAGTCTCCACATATCAATAATCAGGAGAATGTGCATCAGGAAGGCGACAATCCTCATGACCAAATGATGAATGATGGATTGTTCAGAGGCTTTATGCAATTCATGCAACAGCAAGCGAGAGCAGGCTCCTGTTCAAAATGTAGGTGGAAACACTGGAAATTCTCGGGCGGTCACCGCTAAACAGTTCAAGGAGCTGGGACCACCGGAGTTTAAGGGAGAGCCAAAACCACTTATTGCGGAAGCATGGATAAAGCAGATCACCAAAATATTTGATGTCTTGGGATGCTCCGAGGAGCAAAAGGTTCCCTTTGCCGCCTTTATGTTGCGCGGAGAGGCAGATTACTGGTGGGAATCGGTAAAACGTACTCAACCTGCCGTACTGAAGATGTCTTGGGAGAAGTTCCAAGAGCTGTTCAACGACAAATACTTTCCCGAAAGTATTCGTCACATGAAGGAGGTGGAGTTTATCAAATTGGAGCAAAACAATATGACTGTGTCGCAATACGAGGCAAAATTTGCGGAGTTATCCCGGTTTGCGTCCCACTTGGTGGATAATGAAGAGAGAATGGCACGATTGTTTTTAAGAGGTTTGAAGCCGGAGATACATCAACATCTTATTTCTCATAAACTGTGTTTGTATTCAGATATTGTAAATAGGGCTCAGTTGGTAGAGCGCGATAACGAGTCAACGCAATCAAAAGAGAGCAGCCGGCAAAATGATAATACCAGTGAGAGCAGTCATCGAAGCGGTGACAACAAGCGTGGAGGAAATCATCAGGCCAGAAATGGTAACCACTTCGGTGGTAATCAGGGCCAAAACAATAAGAATGGACATTTCAAGAAGAGGAGATTCAACAATGATGGAAAGACGTCAGCATCAGCAACCGTTGTTAAGGAAGGAGAAAGACAACCTATCATATGCTTCAAATGCGGAGGGGAGGGACACATCAGTCCAAATTGCGCGATGCCGTCCAAAGCATGTTATAATTGTGGAAGAGAAGGCCACTTAGCCCGATTTTGTCGTTCACCGAAGACAAATTCAACTAGGATGGAGGCACCAAAGGCTGTCCCAGAAAAGTCAAAGCCGGTAGTGCAAGGGAGAGCGTTTGTTGTGACCTCCCAGAAAGCAAGGAACCCGCATGAGGTCATCACGGGTAAGCTTATCATAAACTCTAGCGAAGTCTACACTTTATTTGATACCGGTTCTACCCATTCTTTTATTTCTCCTACTTGCGCTCAACGATTAAATTTGACTCCGGAGAAATTAGACTTTGACTTATCTGTGGAAACTCCGTTGGGAGAAACCTTCATTACATCCACGGTTTATAAGTCTTGTTTGGTTCAAGTTGGTACCCACGCATTACCTGTCGATCTTATTGCATTAAAAATACTTGCATTTGATGTAATTCTAGGGATTGATTGGTTAACTACTCATCATGCAAAAATTGATTGTTTCCGTAAGGTTGTTAGCTTTCATATTCCTAATCGACCTATTATGCGAATTCAAGCAACCAAACCATTAAAATCAATCACTGTCATCTCAAGCCATAAAGCTATTCGTTTATTGAAAAACGGATGTCAAGCTTTCTTAGCTCATGTCACAGATCTAAACAAAAATACGTCAGTTTTGAATAATATTTCTATTGTTAATGAATTCCCTGACGTATTCCCTGAAGAACTTCCTGGCCTACCCCCAGAGCGTGAAATTGAATTTTGTATCGACCTTGAACCCGGTACAAAACCCATTTCCAAAGCCCCATATCGAATGGCTCCTATTGAACTTCAGGAGTTAAAGACTCAACTGCAGGAATTGTTAGACATTGGCTTTATTCGTCCTAGTACTTCTCCTTGGGGTGCTCCTGTTCTATTCGTGAAGAAGAAAGATGGGAGTATGCGACTTTGTATTGATTATCGGGAGTTAAATCATGTCACCATCAAAAATAGGTATCCATTGCCACGTATTGATGACCTGTTTGACCAGTTGCAAGGAGCCAAATTCTTTTCAAAGATTGATCTTCGTTCCGGATATCACCAATTGAAGATTAGAACCGATGACATTCCAAAGACGGCTTTCAGAACTCGGTACGGGCATTATGAATTCCTAGTCATGTCCTTTGGATTGACTAATGCTCCTGCTGCCTTCATGGATATGATGAACCGAGTATTCAAGGAATATTTGGATCACTTTGTGGTCGTCTTTATTGATGACATCCTTATTTATTCCAAAAGCCGTGAAGATCATGAGGAACACTTGAGGCTAATACTCCAAAAGCTTCGTGAATACAAGCTTTATGCCAAGTTGAAGAAATGCGAGTTCTGGCTTGAGGAAGTAGCATTCCTTGGGCACGTGGTATCAAATCATGGAATATCTGTTGACCCAGCAAAGATTGAAGCTATTCAAAGCTGGGAGCAACCTAAATCAGTGACCGAAGTACGTAGCTTTCTCGGCTTAGCTGGTTATTATCGGAGATTCGTAGAAGGGTTTTCTCGAATCGCTACTCCACTAACTCAGCTGACTCGGAAAGATACAAAGTTCGGTTGGAGCGAGGAATGTGAGAAGAGTTTTCAAGAACTCAAGAGGAGACTCATTTCAGCACCTGTTCTGACAATACCATCTGGTTCGGAGGGATTTGTCATCTACAGTGATGCTTCGGGCAAAGGGTTAGGATGTGTTCTCATGCAACATGGGAAAGTCATAGCCTATGCCTCACGACAACTCAAAGAATATGAGAGAAATTATCCTACTCATGACCTAGAGTTAGCAGCTGTTGTCTTCGCACTTAAAATTTGGAGGCATTACTTGTATGGGGAGAAAGTGGAGATCTTTACGGATCATAAAAGCCTCAAATATTTCTTCACTCAAAAGGAACTCAACATGCGACAACGACGTTGGCTTGAACTGTTGAAAGATTATGATCATACCATCCAATACCATCCTGGAAAAGCGAACGTGGTAGCTGACGCATTGAGTAGAAGGTCATATGCGGGTGCGAGTGCAATATTGTCAACGCAAAGGCCCATTTTGGATGACTTGCAAAGGATGGAGATAGAGATAAAGACTCCAAGGACCCACATTATGATGGCGAATATACGAGTAGAACCGACTTTAATTGATAAAATTAAAGCTGCTCAAGTTACAGATCCGGAGCTGATGCGTATGAGGAAGAAAGTACAAGAAGGTGCGATACCGGAAGCAAGAATCGATGAAGAAGGAATACTTCGAGTCAACTCCAGACTTTGTGTTCCTAACGACCCTGATTTAAAGTATAAAATCATGATGGAGGCGCACAACACACCGTTTGCAATCCATCCTGGGAGTACCAAAATGTATCATGATCTTCGACATACATTTTGGTGGGGCAATATGAAGAGAGAGATAGCGCTTTTTATCTCAAGGTGTCTAACGTGTCAACGAGTCAAGGCGGAGCATCAAATACCAAAAGGACCATTGCAACCACTTGAAATTCCAGAATGGAAGTGGGAGCACATTACCATGGATTTCGTTACTGGTCTTCCCAAAGTTTCTCAAGGCATAGATGCGATTTGGGTCATTGTTGATAGATTGACCAAGTCTGCTCATTTCTTACCGATACGAGAAACTTATACACTTGAACGTCTTGCTCGTATGTACATAAACGAGGTTGTAAGATTGCATGGTATGCCAGTATCCATAGTTTCTGATCGAGACCCAAGATTTACTTCGCGATTTTGGGTTAGTTTGCAAAAAGCTATGGGCACAGATTTACGATTTAGCTCGGCATATCATCCTCAAACGGACGGACAGTCAGAGAAGGACTATTCAAACTCTTGAAGATCTATTAAGACTCTGTGTCCTTGATTTCAAGGGAAGTTGGGACAAGTTATTACCATTGGTGGAGTTTTCCTACAACAATAGTTATCAAGCAAGTATTGGCATGGCTCCGTTCGAGGCGTTGTATGGAAGAAAGTGTCGTTCTCCAGTATGTTGGGATGAGGTGGGTGAAGCAACGTTGTTGGGACCGGATTTGGTACGTATGACTACGGAAAAGATTCAAACGATCCGGAAACGTATAAAAACCTCACAAGATCGACAAAAGAGTTATGCTGATCTTCATCGAAAGGACGTGGAATTCGATATAGGAGATCATGTGTTGTTACGTGTTGCTCCATGGAAAGGAGTTACGAGATTTGGAAAGAGAGGAAAGCTCAATCCTCGATTCATCGGCCCATTTTTAATCCTCGATCGAGTAGGAACTGTGGCCTATAGACTCGCTTTACCGCCAAGTATGTCTCGTGTTCATAACGTTTTTCACATATCCATGCTACGTAAATATGTGAAAGACCCGAACCACATTATTGAATTAGAACCGGACGAAATAGCGGAAGATTTAACGTATGAAGAGGTTCCTAGTTCAAATCTTGGATAAGAAGGAACATATTTTACGCACCAAGGTTATACCTCAAGTCAAAGTTTTGTGGAGAAACCACGATGTTGAGGAAATGACTTGGGAGTTAGAATCTGAAATGAAATCAAGGTATCCTTACCTCTTCGACATACCAGGTACGTACCCTAATTTCGAGGGCGAAATTTCATAAGAAGGGGAGGTTGTAAGACCCCAGTTTTTATAAATAAAGATGAATTTTTATAATTATTATTTTTGAATATTATGGAAGAAATTTGATATAATGTTATAGTTGTGGGTAATATTTATAAATTTTGCAAAGTACGCAAGTTGTTATAAAATATTCGTTTGGTCGGGGAATATTCTTTTTGTCGGGGAATATTCGTACGACTGGCAAAATTATTGGTGGACCCCACAACAGAATTATTGTCGGATTGAGAAAACGACAAAAATATTTTATTAAAATAACGGCGGAAGTTTTACCGTTGATACTGTTGAACTACTGGGTAGTAAAAGTACAGTAATACGCGTTGTTGCATAGTAGCACACGGTATTGATTATTGATATTTATGTGAGAAGTCGCTCAGTTTGATTCAATTATTGTCGATTAATAATATGAATTATTATAGCGATAATGACGTTTTGTTTTATTCGTATTATTAACGTAATAAAACGGAAACATCTTTTTATATAAAACAGAATACTTTATTAAAGTTATTTTATAAATAGAATATATTATATTTTATTATGCATAGTGTTGCATAGTGTTGCATAGTGTTGCATAGTAAAAATCTTTTTATATAAATAGAATATATTATATTTTATTTAAAAGATTTTTCTTTAAATATGGACCGTCAGATTAAAGTAAATCAATCTGGACCGTTCATGGATTAGTTACTATGCATTCCATTTTCCTATAAATAGAAGCTCATTCCTTCATTATTTTCTTACGAATTCACTGAACTCTAGAGAGAGAAACTATAGAGAGATAGAAGAAAAGCTTTCTGCTACTTAACTTTTCTTTTCCCATATCCAGTTTCTGTTACGGTAAGGGGTGTTATTCTTTCTTATTCATGAAGAGAACTGTTGTTATTCCATTTCTTATTATTCTGTTGGAATAACCTGTATACGCGGTCTACCCTATACTTGGTGACATTCTTCTATCATTCTGTTGGAACATCCTGTCTGTGTGTTTTACACCGGACCTGGTTCCGTCTTTATTATTATTCCGTTGGAACATCCTGTCTGTGTGTTTTACACCGGACCTGGTTCCGTCTTTATTATTATTCTGTTGGAACATCCTGTCTGTGTGTTTTACACCGGACCTGGTTCCGTCTTTATTATTATTCCGTTGGAACATCCTGTCTGTGTGTTTTACACCGGACCTGGTTCCGTCTTTATTATTCTGTTGGAACATCCTGTCGGTGTGAATTTAACCTGACCTGGTTCCATTATTATTATTCTGTTGGAATAACCTGTCTGTGCGGTCTATCGCATGCATGGTGATTTCTTTTGTTATTCCATTCTTTATTATACTCAGTTGGATAAAACTTTGATTTCTATACTCCATGAAATTAGTGGAATATCCTTGACATTTGCGCTTCATCCAGTATCCTTTCATGGAAATATTCTTCTGATCATTCTTGAATTTTACACCACAAAATAGTATCGTGTTGACAATTTGGACGTTAATAATTCCTGGATAAAATAATTCTTGAACTTGTTTTATTGAATTCTTATATCATTGTCATCATCCTCTTATTTATATTTTTGAAAGTCATCTGTGGCCTGTAGAGCATGGATGGACTTGGTATGATTATGACCAGGGATTATTCGGTGTAATCATGACCGTAATGTTACAAATGATGTGGTAAAAGTCTCATTTGCCGTAGTGCATTGATGGACAGTTGTTGGCATGATCATGACCATTGATGAATACACAAATATCCTTGGCCCGTAGTGCATGGAATTTGTGGTCGTGACCCTAATGAGTATCCTTGGCCGTAGTGCAGGGATGATGTGGATTATTTATTAAGCTGAGTCTCAGCGATAAAAGTGATTAAAAACTTTTAAATCATAAAAGATAGTAGATTCTATTCTCTACTTGACTCTTTTAATGGATTGCTTGATCCGCTGCTGTTAAACTTGATGTTGTTATATTTTATCAGTTTAATACTGTTGAAGGCTAACGATAATTTATTCTGCATTATCTTAGTCATAATATTTCTTACTGGGCTAGTTGAGCTCACCCTTTCTTTCACTGTTCTCTTCAGGAAATGAGAACATAGCAGGGACGAGTCGGGGAACGGAGTAATGGTCCAGAGGATAGCATTAGTAGTCCTCACTATTCTGTGAAATAGTGTGACAATAATTGTATTGAGGACTCCTTTTGAGTTTGTATGATCTCTAGTAGACAATTATTGTATTCAAACTCACAGTTGTATTTTGTCGTATTATACACGACAGTGGTATTAGTAAGTTGTATTTGAATTCTGTACCATGTATCTGACGACTCAAGATGGGTGATGTATACCTAATTTTGGGGGCGTCACAGTTGGTATCAGAGCTTAGGGATATGATCCCTGGCTAAGATGTGAGACTAGAACTAGGAGGGGAGAGACGGGGAATTCCTTCGCTAGTATGACCTACTTAAATTTATTTTATATTTAAATTAGTTGGTCAAAGTTTAGAGATATTATGTTACATGTCAATTAATCTTTGTTTTGTGGCAGTATTTGAAAATGACTTCCGAAAATGTTGAGAATAACAATGGAGCACAAGAGACCGTTGAGTCTCCACATATCAATAATCAGGAGAATGTGCATCAGGAAGGCGACAATCCTCATGACCAAATGATGAATGATGGATTGTTCAGAGGCTTTATGCAATTCATGCAACAGCAAGCGAGAGCAGCTCCTGTTCAAAATGTAGGTGGAAACACTGGAAATTCTCGGGCGGTCACCGCTAAACAGTTCAAGGAGCTGGGACCACCGGAGTTTAAGGGAGAGCCAAAACCACTTATTGCGGAAGCATGGATAAAGCAGATCACCAAAATATTTGATGTCTTGGGATGCTCCGAGGAGCAAAAGGTTCCCTTTGCCGCCTTTATGTTGCGCGGAGAGGCAGATTACTGGTGGGAATCGGTAAAACGTACTCAACCTGCCGTACTGAAGATGTCTTGGGAGAAGTTCAAGAGCTGTTCAACGACAAATACTTTCCCGAAAGTATTCGTCACATGAAGGAGGTGGAGTTTATCAAATTGGAGCAAAACAATATGACTGTGTCGCAATACGAGGCAAAATTTGCGGAGTTATCCCGGTTTGCGTCCCACTTGGTGGATAATGAAGAGAGAATGGCACGATTGTTTTTAAGAGGTTTGAAGCCGGAGATACAGTCAACATCTTATTTCTCATAAACTGTGTTTGTATTCAGATGTTGTAAATAGGGCTCAGTTGGTAGAGCGCGATAACGAGTCAACGCAATCAAAAGAGAGCAGCCGGCAAAATGATAATACCAGTGAGAGCAGTCATCGAAGCGGTGACAACAAGCGTGGAGGAAATCATCAGGCCAGAAATGGTAACCACTTCGGTGGTAATCAGGGCCAAAACAATAAGAATGGACATTTCAAGAAGAGGAGATTCAACAATGATGGAAAGACGTCAGCATCAGCAACCGTTGTTAAGGAAGGAGAAAGACAACCTATCATATGCTTCAAATGCGGAGGGGAGGGACACATCAGTCCAAATTGCGCGATGCCGTCCAAAGCATGTTATAATTGTGGAAGAGAAGGCCACTTAGCCCGATTTTGTCGTTCACCGAAGACAAATTCAACTAGGATGGAGGCACCAAAGGCTGTCCCAGAAAAGTCAAAGCCGGTAGTGCAAGGGAGAGCGTTTGTTGTGACCTCCCAGAAAGCAAGGAACCCGCATGAGGTCATCACGGGTAAGCTTATCATAAACTCTAGCGAAGTCTACACTTTATTTGATACCGGTTCTACCCATTCTTTTATTTCTCCTACTTGCGCTCAACGATTAAATTTGACTCCGGAGAAATTAGACTTTGACTTATCTGTGGAAACTCCGTTGGGAGAAACCTTCATTACATCCACGGTTTATAAGTCTTGTTTGGTTCAAGTTGGTACCCACGCATTACCTGTCGATCTTATTGCATTAAAAATACTTGCATTTGATGTAATTCTAGGGATTGATTGGTTAACTACTCATCATGCAAAAATTGATTGTTTTCGTAAGGTTGTTAGCTTTCATATTCCTAATCGACCTATTATGCGAATTCAAGCAACCAAACCATTAAAATCAATCACTGTCATCTCAAGTCCATAAAGCTATTCGTTTATTGAAAAACGGATGTCAAGCTTTCTTAGCTCATGTCACAGATCTAAACAAAAATACGTCAGTTTTGAATAATATTTCTATTGTTAATGAATTCCCTGACGTATTCCCTGAAGAACTTCCTGGCCTACCCCCAGAGCGTGAAATTGAATTTTGTATCGACCTTGAACCCGGTACAAAACCCATTTCCAAAGCCCCATATCGAATGGCTCCTATTGAACTTCAGGAGTTAAAGACTCAACTGCAGGAATTGTTAGACATTGGCTTTATTCGTCCTAGTACTTCTCCTTGGGGTGCTCCTGTTCTATTCGTGAAGAAGAAAGATGGGAGTATGCGACTTTGTATTGATTATCGGGAGTTAAATCATGTCACCATCAAAAATAGGTATCCATTGCCACGTATTGATGACCTGTTTGACCAGTTGCAAGGAGCCAAATTCTTTTCAAAGATTGATCTTCGTTCCGGATATCACCAATTGAAGATTAGAACCGATGACATTCCAAAGACGGCTTTCAGAACTCGGTACGGGCATTATGAATTCCTAGTCATGTCCTTTGGATTGACTAATGCTCCTGCTGCCTTCATGGATATGATGAACCGAGTATTCAAGGAATATTTGGATCACTTTGTGGTCGTCTTTATTGATGACATCCTTATTTATTCCAAAAGCCGTGAAGATCATGAGGAACACTTGAGGCTAATACTCCAAAAGCTTCGTGAATACAAGCTTTATGCCAAGTTGAAGAAATGCGAGTTCTGGCTTGAGGAAGTAGCATTCCTTGGGCACGTGGTATCAAATCATGGAATATCTGTTGACCCAGCAAAGATTGAAGCTATTCAAAGCTGGGAGCAACCTAAATCAGTGACCGAAGTACGTAGCTTTCTCGGCTTAGCTGGTTATTATCGGAGATTCGTAGAAGGGTTTTCTCGAATCGCTACTCCACTAACTCAGCTGACTCGGAAAGATACAAAGTTCGGTTGGAGCGAGGAATGTGAGAAGAGTTTTCAAGAACTCAAGAGGAGACTCATTTCAGCACCTGTTCTGACAATACCATCTGGTTCGGAGGGATTTGTCATCTACAGTGATGCTTCGGGCAAAGGGTTAGGATGTGTTCTCATGCAACATGGGAAAGTCATAGCCTATGCCTCACGACAACTCAAAGAATATGAGAGAAATTATCCTACTCATGACCTAGAGTTAGCAGCTGTTGTCTTCGCACTTAAAATTTGGAGGCATTACTTGTATGGGGAGAAAGTGGAGATCTTTACGGATCATAAAAGCCTCAAATATTTCTTCACTCAAAAGGAACTCAACATGCGACAACGACGTTGGCTTGAACTGTTGAAAGATTATGATCATACCATCCAATACCATCCTGGAAAAGCGAACGTGGTAGCTGATGCATTGAGTAGAATGTCATATGCGGGTGCGAGTGCAATATTGTCAACGCAAAGGCCCATTTTGGATGACTTGCAAAGGATGGAGATAGAGATAAAGACTCCAAGGACCCACATTATGATGGCGAATATACGAGTAGAACCGACTTTAATTGATAAAATTAAAGCTGCTCAAGTTACAGATCCGGAGCTGATGCGTATGAGGAAGAAAGTACAAGAAGGTGTGATACCGGAAGCAAGAATCGATGAAGAAGGAATACTTCGAGTCAACTCCAGACTTTGTGTTCCTAACGACCCTGATTTAAAGTACAAAATCATGATGGAGGCGCACAACACACCGTTTGCAATCCATCCTGGGAGTACCAAAATGTATCATGATCTTCGACATACATTTTGGTGGGGCAATATGAAGAGAGAGATAGCGCTTTTTATCTCAAGGTGTCTAACGTGTCAACGAGTCAAGGCGGAGCATCAAATACCAAAAGGACCATTTCAACCACTTGAAATTACAGAATGGAAGTGGGAGCACATTACCATGGATTTCGTTACTGGTCTTCCCAAAGTTTCTCAAGGCATAGATGCGATTTGGATCATTGTTGATAGATTGACCAAGTCTGCTCATTTCTTACCGATACGAGAAACTTATACACTTGAACGTCTTGCTCGTATGTACATAAACGAGGTTGTAAGATTGCATGGTATGCCAGTATCCATAGTTTCTGATCGAGACCCAAGATTTACTTCGCGATTTTGGGTTAGTTTGCAAAAAGCTATGGGCACAGATTTACGATTTAGCTCGGCATATCATCCTCAAACGGACGGACAGTCAGAGAGGACTATTCAAACTCTTGAAGATCTATTAAGACTCTGTGTCCTTGATTTCAAGGGAAGTTGGGACAAGTTATTACCATTGGTGGAGTTTTCCTACAACAATAGTTATCAAGCAAGTATTGGCATGGCTCCGTTCGAGGCGTTGTATGGAAGAAAGTGTCGTTCTCCAGTATGTTGGGATGAGGTGGGTGAAGCAACGTTGTTGGGACCGGATTTGGTACGTATGACTACGGAAAAGATTCAAACGATCCGGAAACGTATAAAAACCTCACAAGATCGACAAAAGAGTTATGCTGATCTTCATCGAAAGGACGTGGAATTCGATATAGGAGATCATGTGTTGTTACGTGTTGCTCCATGGAAAGGAGTTACGAGATTTGGAAAGAGAGGAAAGCTCAATCCTCGATTCATCGGCCCATTTTTAATCCTCGATCGAGTAGGAACTGTGGCCTATAGACTCGCTTTACCGCCAAGTATGTCTCGTGTTCATAACGTTTTTCACATATCCATGCTACGTAAATATGTGAAAGACCCGAACCACATTATTGAATTAGAACCGAACGAAATAGCGGAAGATTTAACGTATGAAGAGGTTCCTGTTCAAATCTTGGATAAGAAGGAACATATTTTACGCACCAAGGTTATACCTCAAGTCAAAGTTTTGTGGAGAAACCACGATGTTGAGGAAATGACTTGGGAGTTAGAATCTGAAATGAAATCAAGGTATCCTTACCTCTTCGACATACCAGGTACGTACCCTAATTTCGAGGGCGAAATTTCATAAGAAGGGGAGGTTGTAAGACCCCAGTTTTTATAAATAAAGATGAATTTTTATAATTATTATTTTTGAATATTATGGAAGAAATTTGATATAATGTTATAGTTGTGGGTAATATTTATAAATTTTGCAAAGTACGCAAGTTGTTATAAAATATTCGTTTGGTCGGGGAATATTCTTTTTGTCGGGGAATATTCGTACGACGGCAAAATTATTGGTGGACCCCACAACAGAATTATTGTCGGATTGAGAAAACGACAAAAATATTTTATTAAATAACTGCGGAAGTTTTACCGTTGATACTGTTGAACTACTGGGTAGTAAAAGTACAGTAATACGCGTTGTTGCATAGTAGCACACGGTATTGATTATTGATATTTATGTGAGAAGCCGCTCAGTTTGATTCAATTATTGTCGATTAATAATATGAATTATTATAGCGATAATGACGTTTTATTTTATTCGTATTATTAACGTAATAAAACGGAAACATCTTTTTATATAAAACAGAATACTTTATTAAAGTTATTTTATAAATAGAATATATTATATTTTATTATGCATAGTGTTGCATAGTGTTTTGCATAGTGTTGCATAGTAAAAATCTTTTTATATAAATAGAATATATTATATTTTATTTAAAAGATTTTTCTTTAAATATGGACCGTCAGATTAAAGTAAATCAATCTGGACCGTTCATGGATTAGTTACTATGCATTCCATTTTCCTATAAATAGAAGCTCATTCCTTCATTATTTTCTTACGAATTCACTGAACTCTAGAGAGAGAAACTATAGAGAGATAGAAGAAAAGCTTTCTGCTACTTAACTTTTCTTTTCCCATATCCAGTTTCTGTTACTGTAAGGGGTTTTATTCTTTCTTATTCATGAAGAGAACTGTTGTTATTCCATTTCTTATTATTCTGTTGGAATAACCTGTATACGCGGTCTACCCTATACTTGGTGACATTCTTCTATCATTCTGTTGGAACATCATGTCTGTGTGTTTTACACCGGACCTGGTTCCGTCTTTATTATTATTCCGTTGGAACATCCTGTCTGTGTGTTTTACACCGGACCTGGTTCCGTCTTTATTATTATTCTGTTGGAACATCCTGTCTGTGTGTTTTACACCGGACCTGGTTCCGTCTTTATTATTATTTCGTTGGAACATCCTGTCTGTGTGTTTTACACCGGACCTGGTTCCGTCTTTATTATTCTGTTGGAACATCCTGTCGGTGTGAATTTAACCTGACCTGGTTCCATTATTATTATTCTGTTGGAATAACCTGTCTGTGCGGTCTATCGCATGCATGGTGATTTCTTTTGTTATTCCATTCTTTATTATACTCAGTTGGATAAAACTTTGATTTCTATACTCCATGAAATTAGTGGAATATCCTTGACATTTGCGCTTCATCCAGTATCCTTTCATGGAAATATTCTTCTGATCATTCTTGAATTTTACACCACAAAATAGTATCGTGTTGACAATTTGGACGTTAATAATTCCTGGATAAAATAATTCTTGAACTTGTTTTATTGAATTCTTATATCATTGTCATCATCCTCTTATTTATATTTTTGAAAGTCATCTGTGGCCTGTAGAGCATGGATGGACTTGGTATGATTATGACCAGGGATTATTCGGTGTAATCATGACCGTAATGTTACAAATGATGTGGTAAAAGTCTCATTTGCCGTAGTGCATTGATGGACAGTTGTTGGCATGATCATGACCATTGATGAATACACAAATATCCTTGGCCCGTAGTGCATGGAATTTGTGGTCGTGACCCTAATGAGTATCATTGGCCGTAGTGCAGGGATGATGTGGATTATTTATTAAGCTGAGTCTCAGCGATAAAAGTGATTAAAAACTTTTAAAATCATAAAAGATAGTAGATTCTATTCTCTACTTGACTCTTTTAATGGATTGCTTGATCCGCTGCTGTTAAACTTGATGTTGTTATATTTTATCAGTTTAATACTGTTGAAGGCTAACGATAATTTATTCTGCATTATCTTAGTCATAATATTTCTTACTGGGCTAGTTGAGCTCACCCTTTCTTTCACTGTTCTCTTCAGGAAATGAGAACATAGCAGGGACGAGTCGGGGAACGGAGTAATGGTCCAGAGAATAGCATTAGTAGTCCTCACTATTCTGTGAAATAGTGTGACAATAATTGTATTGAGGACTCCTTTTGAGTTTGTATGATCTCTAGTAGACAATTATTGTATTCAAACTCACAGTTGTATTTTGTCGTATTATACACGACAGTGGTATTAGTAAGTTGTATTTGAATTCTGTACCATGTATCTAACGACTCAAGATGGGTGATGTATACCTAATTTTGAGGGCGTCACAGTGAATACTTCTGTTATTCCATTCTTTTATTATGTTGGAATAACCTGTCTATGTGGATTACCACATGCATGGTGAATGATCCTTTGTATTCATTCCTTATTAAATTGTGGAAATGGTCTGTATACGTGGATTACCGCATGGCGGGTGAAAATTCATTTGCAGTTTCATATATTTTATTATACTCAGTTGGTTAAAGTTTTGGCTTCTATACTCCATGAAATTAGTGGAATATCCTTGATATTTGTGCTTCATCCAGTATCTTTTTATTGAAATATTCTTTTGAGCATTCTTGAATTTTACTGCACAAAGCAGTATCATGTTGACAATTTGGACGTTATTGAGTTCAGGATAAATTAACTTATAAATCTTTAAAATTTATTCTTGAACTTATTTTATTGAATTGTCATCATCCTCATTCTTATATTATGTTGAAAGTCATCTTTGGCTTACGTGCATAGATGGACTTGGTATGATTATGACCAAGGATTATTCAGTATAATCATGACCGTAATATGACGAATGATGTGGTAAAAGTCTTCATTGGCCTGTAGTTCATTGGTGGACAGTTGTTGGTATGATTATGACCAGGAATTATTCGGTATAGTCATGATCATTGATGATTACATGAATATCCTTGACCGTGGAACAATGATTATTCGATTTTATTTATTAAGCTGAGTCTCAGCGATAAAAGTAATGAAAAACCTTTTAAATCATAGAAGATAGACTAAAAGACAATTTAAATTCTGTTTTAGACAAAAAATTTAAAAAAATTCTGTTTATAAATTCTATTTTTACAAAAAAAAAATGTTTTGAAAAATTCTATTTTTACAAAAAAAATGAAAAAAAAATATGCTTTTACAAGTTTTTAAAAAATTCTGTTTTTAAACACAATTTTGTAAAAAAAATTGTATTTTACAATTTTGTAAAACACAATTTTATTTTACAATTTTTGTAATAATAGATTTTTTTTTATAAAAAATTGTATTTTACAATTTTGTAAACACAAATTTATTTTACAATTTTTGTAAAAACAAAATTTGTTTAATTTTTTTTTTGTAAAAACAGATTTTTTTACAAAAAAAAAATTTTGTTTTATTATTTTAATTATTTTATTTTAAAATTAATTATTTTATTTTTATTTAAAATTAATTATTTTTGCCAATTTTTAAGATTAAAAGACAATTTGAACCCCAAACTTGAGTTACAGCCTTAGCCGGTCACTTTTGACAGGTTAAGTGAAGAAAGTGTGCATTTAATTTGTTACGTATAATAAAGTTTGGGGTGTACTTAGACACCTTTTTCGGTTTGGAGTGTAAAAGTCAACAACGCTGTAAAGTTTGGGGTGCAAATTGTTTTTTATTCTTATTATAACAACCGATCCTATCAAGAATATGTTAAGAAAGTTCTTTTTTCCCAGCTCTACTAGTAAAAACTTCTTTTGGACTCCCTTGAATCACATCAATTATAATGTTTACAAAACTTTTTCATGGCTGTTTTCATATTAATTCCTTCTCAGAAAACTTAGAAATTAATGGAAATTAACAAACTGTACAATTCCATTGGAAATGGCTCAAAATAACTACAAAAAAAGTTGTATAATTGCATGCATGTATAGATCAAAGAACTCAAAACACATTACTCAAGGGGGGAATGATTAAAATGCATAAAATTTATTATATAATTAAACACAGAATATATAATAACTTATAATATATATATATATATATATATATATATATATATATATATATATATCAACCTAAATGAAAGAAATATTTGCATTAGTTACTAATTAATTACTAAATCCATAAAAATTCAACAATCTAGCTAAGAAATTTTTCATATACCCTCAAAAGTAGTAACCATCTTCCCTGCTCCCATTAAACGAAGATTCATGTAACGAAATATATATCGTCTATAACAAAATCATCCAAAGTACAACTCTTCATGTTCTCATGTTGTTTAGGGTACAACATTTCTTGATGCTGCAGCAGAGCCGGATTTGTAGGCTGTTGATTATAATAGCCAAACCCGAATGGCACGACCCGAGAACTTGTACCAAGCTCTACATTTTGGCTCCTGGACGTACCAAAAGTCAAGTTGACTGAACCTTTTTGAAAATTTAAAGATGTTTTTGTATGATGACAACCGGTAAATTGTTGCACTAGGGATCGGAAATTGGCGGTGCTTGCGTTGAGTAGGGTTGTCGGTGTCCTCCGTGAATTCCTAGACCGCCTTCTGATTGGCTTAGCAAGTGTGGTTTGAGGGTTCAGACGAGAAGTTGAAATATTATTATTGTTAGTACTGGTGGTACTAGTGGTATTGGAGTGGCTGCCGGCCGCTATCGCCGGAGTAGCGGTGGCGGTGGTTTGTTGGTAGTATTGAAACCAATCAGCGGGAAGAGGGGTAGTGTCATTCATAGTTGTTGGGGTGGGTAAGTTTGCACATCTATTTTCCTCTCTTTCTAGTCTTCACTTGTCTTGAAAGGAGGTAGCAATCTTAGTTTGAATGGATGGTTTAAAATAGTAAATTCTGGTCAAAGTTTAAAAGCATACTGTTGAAACTTATATATATATATACATTAATCCTTTAATATTAATTTTAAATTTAAGAACATCTCCATATATATATAGTGGTTGTATCTTCAGCCATATATAGTTGTAAAATACTTTATTAAAAAGTAAAATAAATATTTAAGTATACTATATGTTAAGACAAAATAAAGACAGCTTATCAAAGATTTTAGGATAATGTAACCCCTATTTTCTTTATATATATACACTATTTATTTATTTTTTAAAAATATGTGTGTGTCTGCGTTTGTGTGGAGTGTGGACTAAGCTTTAGGCCAAAGAGGGAAGTGATGGTTCGAGTATATATATATATATATATATATATATATATATACTATATCTGAATGAGGTAAACGCATACATACATATTGGCTTACATCACTTGAAAGACTCAATCCCCTATATATGTTATTTTGGAGATTTTCAGGATGCTAATTAATTCTTGCTAAGAATCATGTGGTAGCATTGGCTTTGACCCACTGATCCTCTCCTTAATTCCCCTTTCTAATAGAATAGGGCTGACTAGTATCATAAAAAAACAAAAGATGTTTTTTACTTTCAAGAAAAATTGAAAAGGAAATTTCCAAAACATTGGTTTAATGTTAATTAAGTATGGTGTTTTACTAGTTCTTCAAATTTTTGCTTCTTAATCAAGTAAATGCACTGTATACATGAACGAGATTAATGGCAGATAGATCTTTTGTCTTTTGGGAGTTATATGTATTTAATAATTATGAGAGTTGTATTTAATAATTATGGATTACAATCTTCTTCATTATACTTATCTTTTAATTTATCTCTTAATACATATTTAACACCATAATACAATAAAATTTGTTATGAATAAATATGTTACTATTATTATCGTTAAAAATAATATTTATATATCGATAAAATTAAAGAATACATGTAATGGAGGAAATCATCCATAAGCGACTAGCTCAAACATAATCCCAAAAACAAAACATTAAAATAAAAGGTACTTAAATAAGAAACAGATTATAAAAAAAAAAAACTCACTTAAATGAGAATTAAACACGAGGCTTAAAGATCACAAAACCTTACAAATTAAAAGGTCACATAACCTCAAATTAAGTCATTGCTAATTTGTGGACAAGAAATTTGTTTTGTAATTTAGTATCGGAAATTGATATTTTCACAATATTTTTTTGATATTTTCACATAAAAAGTGTCGCTATAGATGTATAGCGACAGTAAAATGTCGCTACAGTAAAAATGTCGCTATAAGGATCTATAGCGACGGTTTTAATATGAAAATATCATTTTATGTTGTGGATTTACTAGTTTGTTTTATCACCCTATGCTTCGTGCTTATGTCAAAATTAATGGTACGTTTGGATTGGATGAATGAATGTGAGAATGCAATGACTTATTCCTGTGAAATGAAAAAAATTGTGTTTGGGTGCGATTGAAATGGAATGAAACCATTCTCATTCCTCCCAAATTTATGAATTTTATTCCTTATGGAAGGGTATGAAATAATTTATTTAAACTAGAATATTAGAATGAATCATTTCACTCTTGATTCTATAATTATCTATTCTATTAATCTATTCATTCACCTATAATTTCATTCTTTTAATCCAAACATAGCATAGCATAAGTGTCTATATTTGTAGATCTTTTCGATTTGAATAAGTGAGTCATTATTGTTTAAATAAGGTATTAAACGTTATTGAAATTTTAGTCACATAGTTAAAACTTTAGATTTTCAAGTTCGATTTTTACCTTTGTTTGAATTTAATTTATTTTTTATGTTAAGTTTATAACATACTTATGTTTATTCAAAAGTTCTTAGTAATATTACTAAGATTATTTATCTTGACATGGGATTTTTAGCATTATTAAAATATTGAAGGTTATATATATATATATATATATATATATATATATATATATATATATATATATATATATATATATATGGGGTAAGGATCGATCAAGAGCATTCTCCTTAAATAGCATTCCTCCTTAAATAGCATTCTTTTATTAAAACTATGTCGTTTTGGAGGGAAGCGGTGGCATTTTTGTAAATACAATGCACCGCGTATTTACAAAAATATCACCGCGTCCCTCCAAAACGACGTAATTTTAATAAAAGAATGTTATTTAAAGAGAAATGTTATTTAAAGAGAATGCTCTTGATCCGGATCGTATAAATATAAGATAGAACTTTTCAATTTCATTGTGTGAACAGCAAGTTTTCTCCATCTCCTTTTCTTTGACAAAAAAAAATCTCATAATATGAGCTTTCACTTTATAATTAATGAACAGAAATTGATATTTTAATAACACTTTTTAATATTTTTATATAAAAAATATCACTATAGATGTATAACGACAGTGAAAATCGTCGCTATAGGATCTATAACGACGATTTTCGTGTGAAAGTATCATTTTTTTTGAGAAAATATTATTTTTTATTATGAATTTAATAAACTTGTTGTCTTATAATTCGTAATTGATGAAATTAAGGCACGTGTACATTGAAGGAACATTTGACTAACATGACCTAGACATGTCACACTTCATGGAATTAAATTACTGAGTATTAGTACTCCACAAAAGTGTGTTGTGTTTTTCTTTTTGAAGCAAATTCACACAAAAAAAACTACATAATTTATAATTAATATAAACTATTCAAATTTTAAAAATAATAAATTTTAAAGTTCGTATTATATTTTTAAATTGTTTTATTGATGAATGTATGGGCTAAATTCAAATTAGTTATTTCATATCAATTTCAAATTTCAGTTTTTTTTTCAAATTAATTTTAAAATGTCAAAATGAAACTATGTAATGAAACAGTATGATAACTAATTTATCTTTCAAAAATGAAATATAATTTATTAGGGACAAATCTACTTACATTATTTGATTATATTACGATTTTATAAATGTTTTTGTAATTCTATATTTTCCTTTTTAAATAGATAGCATAAATTAATCGTTTACTTGGTCCATTAAACAAGGGTCCCTACTAATTTATGACTTATTTCTTTAGACTTGTAAGATTTGTACAATTGTACTGTCTTTGCACTTTGATCCTAACACTAGGATTGATTCACTACCTTTGTGTTCATACATGTTTGAACGAGTAAAGAAATGCAAAACTTATGTTTATTGTTAAGAAGAATTTTAAAATATATATATGCATTTGACCAAATGCACATGTTGAATCACGTCCTTATCTTGCAGTCTCGGCACCCACGCACAGGGGCTAACTTTGCCAAGCTAGACGAATCAAATCATGGGAGAGTCATACCTTAAAAAATAGTTGTTAAAATTGGAGAGTCCAAAGTTTATAAATACTCCCATATCAAAATCTCATATCATCGATGTTATTTTGCAATTATGATCATAATACATCATTAGCGTCCAATACAAGAACTAACAGTCGAGATTAGAACTAAAAAATTTACGTTCGTTACTAATAATAGTGATTAATAGCGATATAATCCGTTTTCGACCCTTGATTTTTATATTGATTTTTATATGCACTTGATCGGTCAGGATCAAGAGCACTCTCCTTAAATAGCACTCCGCCTTAAATAGCACTCTACAATCAAAACGACGTAGTTTTTGGAGGACGCGGTGGCATTTTTGTAAATACAATGTCACCGCGTATTTATAAAAATGCCACCGCGTCCTCCAAAAACTACGTCGTTTTGATTGTAGAGTGCTATTTAAGGTGGAGTGCTATTTAAGGAGAGTGCTCTTGATCCTCTCTGTATATATATATATATATATATATATATATATATATATATATATATATATATATATATATATATATTAGGGAAGAGTAACCAATTTTATATGGTTTTGTGACAATATTGATGATGATAATGATTTTGGTCAATAAAGAACGATTCAAAGCTATAATTAACAATTACTTAATAAATAAAAAAATAAATATTAAAAAAACTATAATTAACTTCAAGAAAAGTAGTCCTATCATGTATTTCATATTGTGGATAATAGAGACGTAATATCAACTCTTCTCCCTTTAATGGATTTGACCCACTCACCTCCAAATTAGTCCAAGCCAATAAATAAAGTTAGAGAATTGTTATATTTATAAGATTTATTGTTTGTTTGTTTTTTTCTAACCCTCTCTTGCGCGATCGTGGGACTTTGTTATATACTCCCACTATTTTAGAATTAAAATTTTATTTTTTGAAATTAATTTGCAAATTCTAGCTAAAATTAAAAATTAACAAAAAAATATTTAATGAATTATACAAAGAAATATAACAATTATAAAAAAAACTATGAAATGTAATAATGTGAGTGAAAAATAGTAGTAGCATTTTTTCTTGAATTTATCTTGCTCTTGTAAGGAATGAAAAATATATGACATCCTTTTGAGGTGGGTGCGTGGGAGTAACAAACTATATATATTTACAGTGAGATTTAAAAAATGTGCTACAAGACCACCCCATGGCAATTGGCATGGCATTATATAAAGTTGAAGAAGGAAAGAAGAATACACAAAATTTGGAAACCAGGTATCATCACACATCCCTCTCAATTTCTCCCGAGAGGTTGATAACTCCTTTTTGTCTGTTTTTCTTTATTTTCCTACTCTACAGTTATTTCCAGAATAGTGGTAAGTCTGGGTTTTCTATATCTCCTAAGAAGCAAAGAAGAGCACACAACACTGACAGAGGACATGGCCATACAAGCACCGGCGGCCCATGGTGGCAATTTGAGCTTTACGAGGGGAAAGAAAACGCCAGCCGCGATAGGGATTGCAATGACGTTGTAAGCCATGGCAAACACATAATTCAATCTGATGCGAGAAAACGTCTTTCTTGAGAGATCAATGGCTGTTATAACATCTTCCAAGTTATTCCTCATCAACACATAGTCGGCAGCCTCTATTGCAATATCTGTTCCTGCCCCGATAGCCATACCAACATCGGCAGCCGCTAAAGCTGGTGAATCATTAATACCATCACCAACCATGGCAACCGTGCTTCCATCTTTCTGAAACGAACGGATTACATCTGCTTTTCCAGCTGGCGGTACCTCTGCTCTTACATCATGAATACCGACCTGCATACCAAGTATACGTCATTCTTTGCTTCATTACTAAGTACTCCCTCCGTTCCTTAACATAACATTGGTCGTTTTAGAGAATTATTTTTGTTCCTTAATATAAGTCGTTTGAGAATTTTAAGTAAGCATTAATTGTTTAGTTTCCAATATTACCTCAAGCATTAAATATTACTTTGGTTTTCTCACTATTTTTTGCCCAATAAATAACACTCTTTTTCCAATACAAGGACAATATAGATAATTAATATTATATTTAATGCTATACAATCATTTCCTTAATACTTGTGCACAACTTTAAAACGACTTATATTAAGGAACGGAGAGAGTATGTTCTAACAATAAAAGTTTCCCCAAGTTTTGCAGCATATAGTAATATACACAAAAGCAAGGTACAGTTGCACCGAAAACAAAGTTCAACCCCAAAATAAAATGTACCCACCTCCTTAGCAACAGCCTGAGCTGTCCTCCAGTTATCCCCTGTAACCATGACAGGTTTGACACCCATTTTCATCAGGCCTTTCACAACTACAGCAGCTTCTCTCTTTAGTGGATCCGCTACACCCAGAACGCCGATTAAGACAGCACCATATGACACTAGTATGCCAGTATTTGCACTTTCTTCCAGTTCTACCACAAACTTTTCAACATTGGTTGGGATGGTGATGCCGTTTTCAGTAAGCAAACTACGATTACCAACCTGTCGAGTATAAATGATCTCGTATAAGCAAAAAAACAAAAAACCACAAGTTTATGAATCATATTTACTACTCATATGGTTTGATCTCCTGTTTGTTTTCTTTTTTCTCTTTCTTTTATCGTTTTGTTCTAGTATGGAAAGTAAGAAACATGGTGTCAAACTTACCAAAACCTGCTTCCCGTTGATAAAGCACTGGACACCTCTTCCAGGAAGAGCACAGAACCCCGACGCATCAAGAAGCCATCCTGAGTACTTGGCCTCTTTCTCATGGTATTGGACATCTGTGGTAGCAGAAGGCTCTTCAAAGAAATGGAAATGTCGGGCATAATCTATTATTGCTTTCCCCAAAGGATGTTCACTGCTAGCCTAAAACATAGAAAAGCAACGTCTTAAGGTTCATAATGTCATTATCACACATAAACAACGAGGTCCAACACCCCTCACCACCCCACCCACCAAATAAATAAATAAAAAGGCGGCAATAAACTAAAATGTAGATTACATAACAGGTAGACACTACCCTCATCAAAATGAGAAAATGAATCATTAGTGGTATTTCAGTTGGTTACACAATGGAGGTACCCCTCCATAGTTGAAGCATGAGGATAAAAGGGATAGAGTCATACAAAGGCGACAGTAATATGACTAGCCTCAACAAGAATGAAACTACAATTATTATGAACTAAATAATAGAAGAGTTCAAATTTAGTTTAGTAACTGAAAGTTACCTCTGCTGAAGCTACCAAAGTAAGAAATTCTCCACGACCCAATTCCGTGAAAACTTTTGCCGTTGTAACTGTAGCTTTCCCTTGGGTTAAAGTGCCTGTTTTATCAAATACAACATAATTAACCATCTGAGCCCTCTCCAAGGCATCTCCTCCTTTAATTAGCACGCCATTATTAGCTCCAACCCCAGTTGCAACCATGACAGCTGTTGGGGTGGCCAAGCCAAGTGCACATGGACATGCAATCACTACAACTGATATTGCAAACATGAGGGCAAAAACAAAGTAATTGCCATTTTCAGGTAGCCACTGTTCTGGGTAAGAACCAAGAGCTCCACCAACATACCTACAAAAAGATGTTTTGACATGAAAATTATAAATTTTTTTACTATAACTATCAGTTTAACTACATGAATATGTCAAAACAGATTGTAATTTACTTACCAACCAAAAAATGTCAATAATGAAAAAGCAACAACTGTCGGGACAAAAATGCTTGCAACCTGCAAATAACAGTGCCACATACTGTGAGGATTTTAAAGTTTATAACCCATTTACCAAACAGTAATATATTCCAGAACAAATATCAGAAGTCATAAATATAGAAAAATGACTGCACACAATTACTACAACAAAATCATCAAGTTGATAATAATGTAGACTTTAATGCTGAAATAACTAATTTGTGTTACTCCCTCCATCCCATTTTATAAGAAAATTTTGAGTGGCATAAAGTTTAATTAAATGGTATTTCAAGTAATAAAATATATATACTTTCCAACTTTAACCTTATTGAACTTTGAAGTATTATATAAAACTTTCCCATTGTTTCCTCCAGTTTCTTCATTTTCATTTAGGAACTTTGTGTCGAGACTAAATGATATTTACTAAATCTTTGACCATGTGATCTCAGAAATCTGTATTTGTTTTCCTTCTTTATATTGAGTTTCTTTCTTTATATTGCCCTTGAAATTGATATATGAGATAGGCAAGTTTTTAGATGAAGTGGAAATTGATATGTTTGCTATATCTAATGAGAGTTTGTAACAGATTAAAAGTGGATTATTGTAGTTTTCTTCAATTTTCTATACTTCCTCTATTCGCATTAGGTTTTCTAATCTGTAGACTTGTTCAAATTAATTGAAATTGATTTCAGATTTTAGGGGAGAACCGCACCTGAACCAAACCTGAGCCGTAACCGACAGCAATCACACCAGAGGCTTTTTGTGTGCCTGGCTGCCTGCATTTGCATAGTTCTAGAACTGCATATCCAGTTGCAGGTGCAGTTGCCCAAAACTGCACCATGCTCTCCCCTAAATTGTCTAGAGCGCGTTAACGTTAAAAATATTCTATTCTTCTATTTCAACTTTCAGGATCTCCCCTAAAAAAATTATTCTTTTAACTTTCTGCTTCCTTGAGCAACCATTCTTGTTTTACTAAAAATTTTCTAAGCACTCATTCCTTGGCAAGCTATTGGTAAAATAATCTTCTATTCTGTTTTAGTGAATACCATTCCTATATAGAATTCTAAACTCTAAAATCTATATATATGGTAAAAATATTTGACAGAAGTTAACCGCAGTTGTATCTGAGAAAAGAAATCCACATTACAGCTCCTTGCTCACTCAGTATATCATTTGACTAGCTAAGAATTACAATTTGGAAACTAGTAATTACTGAATAATTTTTTGTACAAGTAAAAGCAATAATTAATGAATATGCAATCCCCAGATCCAGAAAAATATGTACAAAGGAAGCTAGAAATAAAATGAAAAATAGGAAAAGGAAAGAACTTCAATTTAAAGAACAGTAAGCAAAGAAAAGTGTGGCCTTAAGAACCAGAGAACTACTTAACCACCAATATGAGATAAGTAAAATAGAATGCAAAGATACAGCTTATACTTAGTTTAGCAATTGATACTTACATAATCAGCAAATTTCTGAATAGGAGCTTTGGACATCTGTGCCATCTCGACTAGAGAAATTATCTGGCTCAAAACTGTGTCAGAACCTACTTTGGTAGCTTGTATGTGAAGGGAACCATGTGAATTTATGGTACCACCAATTACTGACGAATTGACCTCCTTCGAGACAGGTGATGATTCACCAGTAACCATACTCTCATTGACATAGCTGGAACCCCAAACAACCGTGCCATCCACAGGAATTTTTGTGCCAGGAATGACTTTCAGAATATCACCAGGCTGAATCAGCAGAGCATCTATTTCCCTTACTCCAATACTCTTACCACCTTGCATCCAATAGAGATAAAATCATTCATTAGGTTACAGTTCAGATATATGATCGGCTTGCATCATGTTTTGAATGACTTGCGAGGAATAACATAAAACTTATAGGTTATTTATCTGTAAAACTTTTAAGGTTCCAAATTTATCAGACACGAAGACTTCTTGCTTTTATTTTGTGTTGGAGTTTTCTTTGTTTGTTTTTTTTGTTGAGGGGAGGGGGGGGAGGGAGAAGGGGGTTCTTTCCTTTTTTGGGGAGGGGGTTAAGTGGAGTGTAAAAAAACAGGTAAAACCCTCAATTTCTAAATCAATTCATCTGAAACCTTCAAATAATGTAAAAGCAGCATACCCTTGTCTGTGAGAAGTAACAAAGCTGTTGCTGGTGCTAGTTCTACCAACTTCTTTATAGCATCTGATGTTTTTCCTTTAGCAAGAGTTTCTAAATACTTCCCTAGAAGTACAAATGTTATCAGCATTGCACTTGTTTCAAAGTACGTAGGTGACCAAAATCCAGTTACTGCACCATATAAAAGCGCACAGACAGAATAAAAATAAGAAGCTGAAGTTCCCAATGCTACTAGAACATCCATGTTCGTTGAACCATTTCTAAGAGCTCTCCAAGCTGCAACATAAAAACGCTTCCCAATAACAAACTGAACAACAGACACTAAGGCCCACTTCAACCAATCACCCATTTGGAATGGTCCACATTGCCGAAGCAATAATGAATACAGTAGAGGAATGCTTGGGCAAACAACTCGCATGAGAAAGACAGGAATCTGGAAACAATTTTTGGAGTAAAAATTTAGTAAATTGAAATGTGAGTGACTGACTGTGCACAATGATTTTGATATGTTATTTATAGTTTTATACAAAGGGATAATCCCATGAAATATGATAGACTTTAGTGTGCTATATATAGATGTTACATAGACAATAGTCAGCAGAGTAACATATAAAGAAGGGCAGGAATTTAGCCATCTCCTTTAACAAGTTTAAGGCTTATTTTGATGTTTTCTAAAGTAGTACAGTACAATGAATTAAAAGGAAATTTTTTTGAATAAGAAACTTCTTTTTGCATATCCATGAAGTAGGCTGGCTTCAAAAGGGGCTAATAGAGCAAAACAAAAGTCAAATTAGGATATAGTTGCATATATAAATAAAAATTGAAAAAAAATATTACTTTTCGTAAAAGAGACGGAGAAGGATGAAACTATAAATATAACAGTGTCAGAGGAAAGTTATATACTCACACTGAGAAAAAGACTAGCCATGAAAAGTCGAAACATGTTTGAGGATTCTTCAAGATCCTTAGAAGTCATTCTCGTATAAGGGTTTCTGACATGTAGTTTAAACTTCCCAGAGCTTCCTTCTTCAATCCCATCAACTAATGATCTAGAACCAAGAACCACGGGATCAAAGAGAACTTCTAATTCCTTTGAAGTCCTGTTGAAACAAAATTGTCTTACTCCCTTCAAGCTGCAAAGTATTCCATCTAAAAGCTGTATATCCAATTCACTCAATATCCCAGTAACACCTAATATGATTTTATCCTGCTGGCTGCTCTGTACAAGTGAACCTTCAAAACCAGCATCTTCAATTGCTTCCACTATTTCATCCTTACTAATTATAGTAGGATCATACTCGACCTCTCCTAATGAGGTAGCCAAGGCAACAACTGCCCTTTTTACACCAGGGAGCTTTCTCAAGATGGCTTCAACAGAATTTACACATGCTGCACATGTCATACCACCTATGGTGAACTGCCCCACTAACGTTCCATGTGGATTTGTTCGAGATGAACTGGGTTCAGGTATAATCTCGGCCTCAAAACCAGCATCTTCAACTGCATTCTTAATGTCTTCATCCTGAAATCAAACAAAGAAGTAAAAAGTTAACTAATTTAGAACTGGATCTCACCTTTTTGTTTTTATGTTCCTCTAACCTTTTTCTTCGTTACCAGATAATCAAATTGCATGCATAATAAAGAGTGGATTTAAGTATCGAATGAATAACTAATATTAGCTCAAAGATGATTTAAGTATTGGTAGTAAACTAATCCATTTCACTCTGAAAAAATTGAAAGAACCGTTGAATAAAAATACACCAAGAATAAATTATTTTCATTTATTAAATATCTATTATTACTAAATCAACCATGACTACCTTGTTACCTAAGGTTCTTTTTCTTTTCAAGCTATATTCCCATCCACATCCCATTCTTATAAAAGCAGTAACAATTCTAGTTCCATAGTAGCTTATATGATAAATCCAGATAAACCAACAATTAATTGGCATGACTATAGATGCAGCAAAAACAAACATCTCAACTGTAGTAACGTCATAAACAATTAACAAATAATTCATCATACATTAATCTATCTTATTCATAAGACTATATCATATTGAGGGCATGAGCAGATAAAACGTAGATCAATCCACAACAATGCCTGGCAAGACCAAAATTAACAATTTAACATTAGTTAATATAATCCCAAGTAGCTGGGACAGGCTTTGCTTGTTTATTTGAACTCGGACATAACAAATCATCATCAAAATCACCATTAAGATGAAATTAAACCAAATTGGAAAACATAAATCACAAAAAGCAAGTAGAATCATAAGAAGACTAACGTTGACCAAACTGGGATCAAAAACCACATCCGCCTTGTTCTGTAGCAAAGCCACCGAAGCCCTAAGGACCCCTTTTAAGCTCATCAAAGCTCCTTCTACGGAATTCGAACACGCTGAGCATGTCATCCCGCCAATTCTCACCTGAATTCTCTTCATACCTTCCTCAACTTTTACCGAATTAGCCTCCTCCTCATCATAGGAATCGAGGAGCCGAACGTCCTCTAAGTCTCCGGCCGACGAGCTTCGGCCGGCAGTTAGCTGAAGGTCCCTATAACTTGGCGCCATTAAGAGAATCGAGACGACAATACACAAACAGACTTAAATCTTGGTGAATATATATATATATATATATATATATATATATATATATATTCAGGAAAGAAAATCTGGAAAGAGAGAAAGGCGGATACAGCGAATTTGTAATTGAAAAAGCTGGTGAGGAAGGGGGGAGGAGGAGAGAGAAATGGTGCTGAAACTACTAATAGAGGCTCCGGGATTATGATTATTACGACATTGTCCTTGTACTTCCTGGTGTTGTACTACACGAGGAAACACCAACAACTTGATCAAAGTCAATATATATATAATATGCGCAACGGTTGAGCTAATGAACAACCAAACCTATTACTATTATTGTTAAATAGCATTTGATGTAAAAGAAACAAAATAAAAATATAATTAAATTTAAAAAATAAAAAATATATATAAATCTCACCTGTCGGACACACAGAACACAGTTAGTAAAATCATAAGATAGATAGATATAGATGTAATTAAAAACATGTCGGCTGATATTATCAAAGCACAAATATTGTCAGAAAAACAATAAATACTGTTAAAAAATTTAACTGTCGCTAGAACAGTTACAAAAGTGTTGTCAAATATGTATTTGTTATGACGCCATAATTTTTGCTTTAGCAATATTATTGACCTTAAAATTATATTTAGAGTGAATTCATGTTAGATACATTTATTATTACAATTCACTTATAAGAACATAGGAGAAGTCTAGGGTACAAGTTAGCAAGGGAACTAAATGAAAATTAAGAGAAACTTACATTTTAATTTTATATAACCACGACTACGACTGAATTTTGACTTATTATATATTGAGATGTTGACTCGAATTTGTGATTTTATATAATAAAAAAAAGAGGCATTTACACCTAAAAGCACCCCATTTCAATTAATTTTCTATGCATCAACAATGTAGGAAAAATTTATATTAATAACAACAAAATTATGATACTGGTGTGATCATTATTATATGAATGGTTAAGTTTACTATACCATAAATCTTAGATAAAATATATGAATACATACTATTTCAATTTACCCAAATAATATCGACATACAAATTATGAAGCTAACAACAATGATAAAATTTCATTGCATCTTTGTTTTTAAAATGTAAAATCAGTAATAAATAAATAAATAAAAATCTTATATTCTTAAAGAAAAGGAGTAATTTTGGATTTGTCTTCATATCGGATGCTATCCATTTGGCAAACATTAAAAATACCCATATATTAATCGTGCAAAATTCAAGATAAGGGTACTCCCGGAATTTTGGCATGTGGCTAACGCACGCGGCAGCTGTCGGGAAATAAATTGACCCTTGACCCGTCTTGGTCTTGTTGCTTAGAATTCACTTGTTTTACCATTTTGGCCGTCGCGAAAGCTTAAAATTGGAAGTTTCTATATATTGACTTTTTCTTTTTCTTTTTTTTAGAAATTGTTGTCGGTAGTATTCGATTTTAGGACGTTTACTGTTCGTCCAGGACATCATTTGAACTATACGTCAATTGTTGGAGTCGATCATTTGAGTTGTGCTAAGGGGGTGTTTGATAAAAATTGAATCAATTTGAATCTGAATTTGAATTTGAATGAACTGAATCTGAATCTTAATGAAAAAAATTATTTGATAATTAACATGTATGAAACATTTGAATGATAAAATTTTATTATTTTACCCCTCTGAAAAGACGATTTCCCCCCAAAATAAACGCACTTAATGACCGATTGATTCAGTCATTCAGATGTATTCAGTCATAAACAAACAACCCCTAAGTTGCTAATAATAGGATCAGTCAATACGTTCGAAAATAGTTAATTTGGGTCATGATAGTACACAACAAACAAAAGAAGATCGGGAAGATGAAAAGAAAATCCAAAAAAAGAACACACTTACGATATATTTTGTTATTTAGCGTTTGCGGGGTTGGGTGCATTTAAAGCGTTTCAAAATTTAAATATATTTGAAAATTTTATTCATTTAATTATGACTTATTTTAAATATAATATTTTGACCATATTATATAAGAAAAAAAAATCATATTTAAAGAAATTTATGATTCCGTCACGGCAACAACAATAAGTATAAAGTGGTACATATTGATAGAGGTACGTATCAAATTGGAAGATGAGTTAGTTTCCACTAGCAAGTAGTGTAGTGTAGTGTAGTGTAGTGTAGTGTAGTGTAGTGTGTAGTAGGACTTAGGAGCAACGCATTTCATTTAACTTTCCACCCATACAACAACAAACTTTGTATTTACATTCACTACCATCCAATAATTTACACCTAATTCTTTATTTTTCTAACCCTTTTTCACTTTAGCGGGTTAGGTTTTCCGCTTGAATAGAAAGAATCGAATAAAGAAGTGAATGAAACGGATTGGGGGTGAAATGTTTTATTTTATTGCTGTTCGGAATGAGTCATTTCATACCCTACCTCACCTTAAGAAGAATGAGAATGATTCATTCAATCTCATTTCATTCTAATGGAGTAACGAAATAATTTTTTATTTAATTCCATATGAATGAATCATTCAATTCACATGTGAGACCCTGAATTTTATGAAATAAAAGTATTCAATTTTTCTATTTTAGTAAATGATTAAATTGATAAAAGGTTAAAGTTAAGGGTGATATGTGAATTTTTTTTAAGTAGACAAGTTGTCATAAAATACCCGGTTACTATTCACTCTAGTATTATTCACTCGGGTATTTGGGACATTTTTTGTGTCGGAGTACTATTCACGAGTTACTATTCACGAGTTACTATTCACGGGATACTATTCACCCGAATGAAATATATTTCTTTTCGGTCCAAATCATTTTTTGGTACAATATTATTCCATGAAGAGATGTACTAATTTTTCAGACCGTTGGTTGAAATTATAACAGAAAAGTTTTTTATATAAAACATAATACTTTTATAAAGTTATTCTATAAATAGAATATATTATATTCTATTATGCATAGTATTTTGCATAGTAAAATCTTTTTATATAAAACAAAATACTTTTATAAAGTTATTCTATAAATAGAATATATTATATTCTATTGTGCATAGTATTTTGCATAATAAAATCTTTTTATATAAAACAGAATACTTTATTAAAGTTATTCTATAAATAGAATATATTATATTTTATTATGCATAGTATTTGTATAGTGTCTGCATAGTGTTTGCATAGTAAAAATCTTTTTATATAAAATAGAATATATTATATTTTATTTAAAAGATTTTACTTTAAATATGGACCGTCCGATTAAAGTAAATCAATCTGGACCGTTCATGGGTTGGTTACTATTTATTCCATTATTCTATAAATAAAAGCTCATTCTTTCATTATTTCTTACGAATTCACTGAAACTCTAGAGAGAGAAACTATAGAGAGAATTCTTCTTCTATAATCTTGAGCGTATTTTTTTAGAGTTTAAGAAAACTTTGAGAGTAGTGCAAGTTTTCTTCGAGTATATACTTGCCCTACTAATCGGAATACTCTTATTTGAAAGGTAAAGAGATATTGTTATAGTAAGGGATATTATTCTTTTGTATTCAAAAAGAGAACTTCTGTTATTCCATTCTTTATTATTCTGTTGGAATAACCTGTAAAAGTGGCATACCCTATACATAACCTGTATACGCGGCATACCCTATACCTGATGAAATCCTTATGTTATTCCATTTTTTTATTATTCTGTTGGAATAACCTGTATGTGTGGTTTACCCTATACTTGGTGGAATGACCTGTATATGCGGTTTACCCAATACTTGGTGATCTTCTTTTATTATTCCGCATTTATTATTCTGTCGGAATATCCTGTCGGTGTGAATTTCACCTGACCTGGTTCTATTATTTATTATTCCGTATTTACGATTCTGTTGGAATATCCTGTCTGTGTGTTTTACACCGGACCTGGTTCCGTCTTTATTATTCTGTTGAGAATAACCTGTCTGTGCGGTTTTTATCGCATGCATGGTAAATTCTTCTGTTATTCCATTTTTTATTATTCTGTTGGAATAACATGTCTATGTGAATACCACATGCATGGTGAATGATCCTTTATATTCATTCCTTATTAAATTGTGAAAATAACCTGTTTAAGTGGATTATCGCATGGCGGTGAAAATCCATTTGCAGTTTCATATATTCTTTATTATACTGTTGGTTATTGGTTTTACAGTTGTATGTCTTTGATTCATAGTGAAACGATGATATGTTGTTGAATATCTTTGGCTTACGTGCAAAGATGAATTGTTAATTAATAGCTTTGGCCCGTAGTGCAAAGATGGACAGGTGTATGACATGATCATGACCACTGGTGATACTAATGAATATCCTTGGCCGTAGTGCAGGGATGATTCGATGATGGGAATTATTTATTTAGTTGAGTCTCAGCGATGGATTTTATAGTTGAACATCTTTGGCACGTAGTGCAAAGATAGAGAACTGATTGGTATGATCATTGTTTTTACATCTGAATATCTTTAACCTTTGGGGTAAGGATATTGAGTAAACGTTCTATTAAGCCTTTGTGGCAAGAAGGAATTGTTAATTCACATTATTATAAATATGAATTGTGAATTTAACTAACATCTTTGGTGGTTCAGGTGAAGACACGTGATGAAAATTCTATTTGTCTTGAGTATAACAAAGAATTGTTGATGAGTTTTACAGGAATAAAGTATCAACGATGGACTTTTAATTTAGAGGAGACAGTAGACATTATGTTCTACTTGACTCTTCTAATGGATTGTTGATTCCGCTGCAATTATGGTTGAAAACTTTTATTATCTACCATATGTTCTAAATCTCTGATTTATTATTGATAAAAACTATTGATAATGTAATTATCTTTACTCATGATATTTTTTATTGGGCTAGTTGTGCTCACCCTTTTGCTTCACAATTCCTTTCAGGTAACAAGAGTGTAGCTGGGTCGAGCGGGGTAACAGGGAAATAGTGAGATGGTTCGAGACTGTCGAAGTTTCTCAATACATTATAAAACGGCATGACATACAATATATAATTGTATCGAGGACCTAAGATGTGGGTGTCGTATTTTATACGTCACGTAATATTTAATTTTGGTGAACTATAATAGGGTGAAGTGAACCCGACTTTGGAAGCGTTATTTGCTGCTGTATTTTATATGGCATTGTAATAATTTGAGTTTGGATACTGTCTATGAAACATTATATGGTATTAAAACTCACAGTTAACTGTGATCGTATTCTTTACGACAGTTCAACAGTTGTATAAATGAAGTTTGGATTTGATTTCTGTACCATGTATCTGGCGATCCAGGATGGGTCGTGTGGACCTAATTTTAGGGGCGTCACATCACAGGTTTATTCCTTCAATCCAAACATATTATATTCAATATTAATGATTTGTTAATCAAAAAGAGTTTTATTTGTTAAATAATTTTTTTTATGATAGTATAAAATAACATGATTAATTTCTTCAATTTATTGTGCCTATTAAACTAGGTATTCACTAAATTTAAGGGTAGGCATGAAATGCGAAACAAAATACTTTCTATATTATTTGATTATTATTAATTTTTTAAAATTAACTTAATAAATTTTTAAATTCAAAATTAACATAGATTCTTTTAATTTTAAACAATATATAGATGAATATCGTAAATTCTCTAAAAAGTATTATTCATTATTGTAATTTTTAATGAGACATCTCAATTTTGAGTTTAAAATTATTTCAAATTAACTTTTAAAAGTCAATAATAATTATATAGTTTAGAATAGATGGAATATATATTTATAATTTATAAATTTCATAAATGAAACTCTTTTTATACCCCTTCTTTAATATAATAAATAATAATTAAATTATATCTAAATGTGTCAAATATAAATCTTACTATCCAGAAAAAAGTTGTGAGAAATAATATGGGTTTAAGAAATAGCAAGGATAAAGCAGTAATTTTAACACCGGAAGGTATGTAATAATACCATAAATAGTTGTACTGGATTGATTGCTTATCAAATTCTCAAAGGTCATTTTAGGGACTTAATTTATAAGTACGTCTATTTACAATGTTATCTTGTGGAGAAGGCATGGGCAGGTGACCTATAACGATATGCAGTTGGTGCAACAACAATTTACCAAATTAGTTATCTACCCCTATTTTAAAAGATAGGATAGGCTTGAACTACAGTCTACAGTGACCAATTGTACTAGCTATCACCTTTCTAAAAGGAGGTTATATGTTAAATATATATATATATACCGTCCCGACCTTAAGCTCACCTGAGCTCACCTCCTTTAACGACGGACCCGGCGACGATTCGATAATACAACCGTCATCTATACTTTTCACGATACTATAAGTCCGTCGCTAAAAATATAGACGACGGTTGTATGACCGAATCGTCGTTAAAGGGGATGAGCTCGAATGAGTTGGATGAGGGTGAGTTTAAGATCCGAACTCTATATATACATACCTATAGGTTAGGATAATAAATAGATGTCATTTTGCTTAAGATGACCACCATACATTAAGATTTAAGAGGGAAGGAGATAAAATTTTTTCAAAAAGTTATTCTCAAACTTGCGATGATGTAGAAGGAAATTTATAAAGCTTGGATGAAATTCTAAAAGGGAGAAGGTCCAAAATTGCCCCTAACGTTTACCGCGATGTCTATCGAGCACCCTATACTTTTTTTGTCCAAAAATACCCTTAACGTTACACTTTTTGGGTCATCTGTGCCCTTGCCGTTAAAAAAAGACAAACGTGATTAAAATTTCGCTGACGTGGCAGAATCATGGAGGCTTAAAGGGAGAAGGTTCAAAAATTCCCCTGACACATGTAAATATGTCATTTAATCAAAATAAAAAAATCCAAACATATTTACATCATTTAATCAAAATACTAAAATTCAAATTATTTTGTAAACTAATTAAAACAACTAATTAATTAATTTTTAAAAAAACGTTAATTTTTTTATATTAAAAAACGTTAATATTTTTTAAAGACATTGATTTCATTTAGTAGACAAAAATGAAAAAGAGAAAGACTAATACTTAATTTAAGAAAGTTTCTGTATAATATATATATATATATATATGTGTGTGTGTGTGTGTGTGTGTGTGTGTGTGTGTGTGTGTGTATTATTTCCGTTTCAAAATATAAGCATTAATAAAGACTTTTCAAAAAAATTATTTTCAGACATTTTTAAATTAGAAACTGACATCATTATTTTTTGAACAATAAATGTCCTAGTAAATAATACTAATACTTTTTATAAAATTTATAATATGTATTGTTGTATTACTAAAAATTAATTAAGTATATTCATAATAATTTGACATTAAAATAATTTTCTGGTATTTTTTTTTAAATTTTGCATTTTAGAATACAGAAAACAGTAATATTTTTACTTGGCAATTAACGTGAAAGGCAGTGAAAGTAATATTATTTTACTAATAATAAAATAATTAATTATTTTGAATTAGTTATATTTTTACTAAATAATATTATTTTACTAAATAACGTTATTCAAAAAAATTAATATTATTCAAAATAATATTATTTTACTAAATAACGTTAATTATTTTGAATAATATTAATTATTTTGAATAACGTTATATATTATTTTTGTAAGACCCTAAATTTTATGAAATAAAAGTATTTAATTTTTCTATTTTGGTAAATGGTTAGATTGATAAAAGGTTAAAGTTAAGGGTGATATGTGAAATTTTTTTCAAAGTAAACAAGTTGTCATAAAATACCTGCTCACTATTCACTCTAGTATTATTCACTCGGGTATTTGAGACACTTTTTGTGTCGGAATTACTATTCACGAGTTACTATTTACCCAAATTATTATTCACTCTAGTATTGTTCACTCGAGTATTTGGGATACTTTTTGTGTCGGAGTTACTATTCACGAGTTACTATTCATGGGTTATTATTCACCCAAATTACTATTCACTCTAGTAATGTTTATTCGAGTATTTAGGACACTTTTTGTGTCGGAGTTACTATTTACGGGTTACTATTCATCCAAATTATTATTCACTTTAGTATTGTTCACTCGAGTATTTGGGACATTTTTTATGTCGGAGTACTATTCATAAATTATTATTCACGAGTTACTATTCACGGGGTACTATTTCCAAAGTACTATTCACGGGATACTATTCACCCGTGAAATATATTTCTTTTCGGTCCAAGTTGTAAGACCCCAAATTATTAATAAATGAAATTTAATTTTCTCTATTTATTATTTTAAAATAGTAAGGGTTGATTTGATTAATGTGGTTAGTTATGGGTAAAATGCATAAATATTTTAAATAAGCAAGTGGTTATAAAATATTCATTGTTGTCGGGGAATATTCGTTTGGTCGTGGAATATTCTTACTGTCGGGGAATATTTGTACGACGGCGCAGCCTTGTGTGGGCCCATAACGGAAAGCGATTGGATGAAGAAAACGACAAGTATAAGTTGTTTATAAATAACGGCGTAGTTGTTACCGTTAATACTGTTGAAATACACGGTGGTTAAAACACAGTAATACGCGTTGTTGCACAGTAGCATACGGTATTGCACCAATTATTGATTCTTACGTAAGAAGGCACTACTCAATAATTGTTACAGTAATTATTGTTCAGTATTTTATTTTATTGATTCAATAATTGTTGCGTTGATATTTTATATTATTGTTGTTTCAATAATTGTCACTGCACAATATTTTCCATTATCGAAGCAATAATTCATATTATCTGAATAATATTATTAGAAAACATTATTGACAATGTCTAGAAAGTTCTGTCTAAGGAGAGGTTTGGTCACCTAATTGCGCGTCAGTAAGGAGAAATTCTTATTGGAAAGCCCCCTCTTTCCTGGGAACGGTCTGATTGCCAGTACTGTGATTCTGTAATATTATTTGTGAATAATTAATTATTGATTTATATGATATTGATTTTATATGGATATAGACGGAGAAAATTTTTAATGTGACAATTGTTAAAAATTAATATTTTATCTTTTTCTGATAAAATAATTCATTTAAATATATTATTTTAATAATATATTAATGATGATATTTTTACAATGAATGTGGGATATATGAGTATATGAGGAGGAAGAGTATTTTTGTTGCATTAAATGATTAACACATGTTTTGTGTGTCGGTGGACCCTATTTCTTGACTGAAATTTGATTATAGCTTGTAAAATCGTCCGTTTATGGATTCCAGCCAATTTCTGTTTGGAATTTGGAAAAACTTTCTTCTGCAAAGTTGTAGAGAATTGAATTTCCTATAAAAATTCACGAGATTCGAATTTTCTGATAAAAAAGACTATTTATTATGAATTATTTAAGTTCCGTAGTTCCGAAATAATTGGTTTTTGAAAGTTTTAATTATTTTTAATTAGAAAAACAATTTTTGCAATCCCACATGTGTGGTAAATGAGTTGAATTCAGATTCTTGGGTGGTGTGCTTGAATGTTAATAAATAAAATTATTTTATTAATTTTTCTGCTTTGGTGTTCTAAGCATTTTTTTATAAATAGAGTGCTTAGGTTAGAATTGAAAAATATAACAGAAACTACAGATTTCTCTCTCTTTCTCTCTCTATAACATCGAGCGTATTTTGTGAGTATTTTAGTACTTTGAGTATTGCTATACGGTGCAAGTTCTTTCAGCACTATATCTAGTATTCCAATCAGAAGTACTATTCTTTCTGAGGTAAGGGATGTTATTTTCTTCTCAAATGATATTATTTCTTCAATATCATTATGTCGAAATATTGGTTGGAACTTTTTATCAAATTTGGAACTTTTTCATGTCTGGGTTACTATTCACGAGTACAATTCACGAAGCATGATGATGTTTTTTATGAAATTTCTGTCTTTTGGTGTCGGAGTTACTATTCACGTATACGGCACTATTCACGAATACGACACTATTCATAGAAAAATTAAATTTTCTTTTCTGTGTCCAAGTTTGTCGATTATGATTCCTATCTTTGATTGGATCTGTGTTTTGATCTTCATTTTGAATTTTACTCCACTATGGTTATTTATGAAGTATTTTCGAACTTGAGTTATTTAAAGTATGAATCCTTAATACTTGTTCTTTTGTTTCACTGGATTCGTTTTCTTTAAAATATTTTTCATCATTCTCAGTCCTAAATGATGATATTACTGAATATCTTTGGCCTGTAGTGCAAAGATGAATGATTTCTGATGAATATCTTTGGCCCGTAGTGTAAAGATAAATAGGTGTTTAGATGAACATGACCAACTGATGAATATCTTTGGCCCGTAGTGCAAAGATGAACAAGTGTTGAGATGAACATGACCAACAGACTAATATCTTTGGCCTGTAGTGCAAAGATGACTATTTGATTTATGATGTATATTGATTTTACAGGGTTAAAATATCGATGATGGACTTTTAAATTCATAGATGATAGTAGATTTCATTCTCTACTTAACTCTTCTAATGAATTATTATTTTCGCTGCAGTTGTTGATCTAAAACTTGTTGTCTATTGTATTCTATCAGATTTTTCCCTGTTGAAGACTAAGGATAATTTTTTATACATTATCTTAGTCATAATATTCTTTACTGGGCTAGTTGAGCTCACCTTTTTCTTTTTTGTTCCATTTTTCTTCTCAGGAGACGAAAATATAGCGGGAACTAGTCGGGGTGTGGAGTGATGGTTCAAGACAGTTATTTTTGTAGTCCTCACTATTTTGTAAAATAGTGTATCAATAATTATAATGAGGACTTATTTGAGTGTGGATATTGTCTAGAAGAAAATATTTGTATTTTAAACTCAGAGTTTATGTGTTGTCGTATTTTGAACGACAATTGTATTAATAAAGTTGTAGTTATTTCTGTACCATGTATTTGACGACTCAGAATGAGTGTTGTATACCTATTTTGGGGGCGTCACAGTTGGTATTAGAGCTTAAGAATATGATCTCTGGCGGAGATCAGGGAATAGAACTAGGAGGGGAGAGACGAGTAAATCCTTCGCTAGTGTGTCCTACCTAAGCTTATTTGTTGGTCGGTCATAATATAGGGGTATTATGTGATTTGTTAATTTGTTAAATTAACCTTATTTTATGGCAGTATTTAAGAATGTTGACTGAGAATGTTAACAGTGGAATAAATGAGACCGTGGAGACACCTTTGCTCACCAATGAGGAGAACGTGCAACATGCTGACAATGTTCTTCGTGTGAACAACACCACTGAGCATATGACGAACGATGGTATGTTTAGGAACTTTCTAGAATTCATGCAAAACCAAACGAGAAAGACTAATTTTTGAGTACAATATTATTCCATGAAGAGATGTACTAATTTTTCAGACCGTTGGTTGAAATTATAATAGTAAAAGCTTTTTATATAAAACAGAATACTTTTATTAAAGTTATTCTATAAATAGAATATATTATATTTTATTATGCATAGTGTTGCATAGTGTTTTGCATATTAAAATCTTTTTATATAAAACAAAATATTTTTATAAAGTTGTTGTTTTATTAGGCAATAATTAGAATATATTATATTTTATTTGAAATATTTTGCTTTAAATATGGACCGTCCGATTAAAGTAAATCAATCTGGATCGTTCATAGGATTAGTTACTATGCAATCCATTTCCTATAAATAGAAAGCTTAGTTAGAATTGAAATCACACCAGAATTCAGAGAATTCTCCTTCTATAATTTTGAGAGTATTTCTTTAGAGTTTAAGAAAGCTTTGAGCGTAGTATATGTTTCCTTCGAATATGTCCTCGCCTTACTAGTCGGAATACTCTTCTTTGAAAGGTAAAGGGATATTGTTATAGTAAGGGATATTATTCTTTTATATTCATGAAGAATTTTTCTGTTATTCCATTCTTTATTATTATGTTGGAATAACCTATCTATGTGGATTACCATGTGAAAACCCAGATTTTATGAATAAAGAATTAATTTTCTCGAAATAATTTTTTTTATTATGGTGTGAATTTGAGATAATATTATAGTTGTGGGTAGTATTTATAAATTTTGCAAAGTATGCAAGTTGTTATATTATATTCGATTGGTCAGGAAATATTCTTTGTGTCAGAAAATATTCGTACGACGGTACAATTATTGGTGGACCCCACAACGAAATTATTGTCGGATTGAGAAAACGACAAAAATATTTTATTGAAAATAACGGCTGAAGTTTTACTGTTGATACTGTTGAACTACTGGGTAGTAAAAGTACAGTAATACGCGTTATTGCATAGTAGCACACGGTATTGATTATTGATATTTATGTGAGAAGTCGCTCAGTTTGATTCAATTATTATCGATTAATAATATGAATTATTGTAGCGATGATGACGTTTTGTTTTATTCGTATTATTAACGTAATAAAATAGAAACATATTTTTATACAAAATAGAATACTTTATTAAAGTTATTCTATAAATAGAATATATTATATTTTATTATGCATAGTGTTACATAGTGTTTTGCATAGTGTTGCATAGTGTTTGCATAGTAAAAATCTTTTTATATAAATAGGATATATTATATTTTATTTAAAAGATTTTTCTTTAAATATGGACCGTATGATTAAAGTAAATCAATCTGGACCGTTCATAGATTAGTTACTATGCATTCCATTTTCCTACAAATAGAAGCTCATTCCTTCATTATTTTCTTACGAATTCACTGAACACTAGAGAGAGAAACTATAGAGAGATAGAAGAAAAGCTTTTTACTACTTAACTTTTCTTTTTCTATATCCAGTTTCTGTTACGGTAAGGGGTGTTATTCTTTCTTATTCATGAAGAGAATTGTTGTTATTTCATTTCTTATTATTCTGTTGGAATAACCTGTATACGCGGTCTACCCTATACTTGGTGACATTCTTCTATTATTCTGTTGGAACATCTTGTCTGTGTGTTTTACACCAGACCTGGTTCCGTCTTTATTATTATTCCGTTGGAATATCCTGTCTGTGTGTTTTACACCGGACCTGGTTCCATTTTTATTATTCCGTCTTTATTATTCTGTCGGAATATCCTGTCTGTGCTATACGCCGGACCTGGTTCCATCATTTATTATTACGCGTTTATTATTCTGTTGGAACATCCTGTCGGTGTGAATTTTACCTGACCTGGTTCCGTTATTAGTATTCTGTTGGAATAACCTGTCTATGCGAAGTACCGCATACATGATGATTTCTTTTGTTATTCCATTCTTTATTATACTCAGTTGGTTAAAGTTTTGACTTTTATACTCCATGAAATTAGTAGAATATCATTGATATTTGCGCTTCATCCAGTATCTTTTCATGGAAATATTCTTCTGATTATTCTTGAATTTTACTCTACAAAGCAGTATCATGTTGACAATTTGGACGTTAGTAGTTCTTGGACAAAATAATTCTTGAACTTGTTTTATTGAATTCTTATATCATTGTCATCATCCTCATGTTTATGTTATGTTGAAAGTCATCTGTGGCCTGTAGTGCATAGATGGACTTGGTATGATTATGACCAGGGATTATTCGGTATAATCATGACCGTAATATTACAAATGATGTGGAAAAAGTCCTCATTGGCCCGTAGTGCATTGATGGATAGTTTTTGGTATGATTATGGCTATGGATTCTCTTTGGCCGTAGTGCAAAGATGAATTATTTTATGGCATGATCAGGATGAAAACACGATTATCTTTGGCCCGTAGTGCATGGATAATTCGTGGTCGTGATACTAAAGAATATCCTTGGCCTGTAGTGCAGGGATGATTTAATGATGTGGATTATTTATTAAGCTGAGTCTCAACGATAAAAGTGATGAAATTTTTTTTTAAATCATAAAAGATAGTATATTATATTATCTACTTAACTCTTTTAATGGATTGCTTGTTTCGCTGCAGTTAAACTTGATGTCTATTGTATTTTATCAGTTTAACATTGTTGGAGGCTAATGATAATTTATTCTGCATTATCTTAGTCATAATATTTCTTACTGGGCTAGTTGAGCTCACCCTTTCTTTCACTGTTCTCTTCAGGAAATTAGAACATAGCAGGGACTAGTCGGGGAACGGAGTGACGGTCCAGAGGATAGCATTAGAAGTCCTCACTATTCTGAGAAATAGTGTATTAATAATTGTAATGAGTACTCTTTTTGAGTTTGTATAATCTCTAGTAGACAATATTTGTATTTAAACTCACAGTTATGTTTTGTCGTATTGTACACGACAGTCGTATTAGTAAGTTGTATTTGAATTATGTACCATGTATCTGACGACCCAAGATGGGTGATGTATACCTAATTTTGGGGGCGTCACAGTTGGTATCAGAGCTTAGGGATATGATCCCTGGCTAAGATGTGAGATTAGTACTAGGAGGGGAGAGACGGGGAATTCCTTCGCTAGTGTGACCTACCTAAGTTTATGTGCTATTTTATTGGTCGGTCAAAGTATAGGGATAATACGTGATATGTTAATTAACCCTTGTTTTGTGGCAGTATTTGAAAATGGCATCCGAGAATGTTGAGATTATCAATGGAGCACAGGAGACCGTTGAGTCTCCACAGATCAATAATCAGGACAATGTGCAACAGGATGACGATAATCCTCCTGTAAACAACAACACTGATCAATTGACGAACGACGGTACGGTTAGGAGCTTTTTAGAATTCATGCAACATCAGGCGAAGGCGACTCCTGTTCATAATGCAGGAGGAAACAATGGCAACCCATGGTTGGTCACCGCTAAGCAATTCAAGGAGCTGGGACCACCGAAGTTTTTGGGAAAGCCAGAACCACTTAAGGCGGAGACGTGGTTAAAGCAGATCACCAAGATATTTGATGTCTTGGGATGCTCCGAGGAGCAAAAGGTTCCTTTTGCCACCTTTATGTTGCGTGAAGAAGCAGATCATTGGTGGGAATCTGTAAAACGTACCCAGACTGACGCACTCAAGATGTCTTGGGAGAAGTTCCAAGAGCTGTTCAACGACAAGTACTTTCCCGAAAGTATTCGTCACATGAAGGAGGTAGAGTTTATCAAGCTGGAGCAAAAAAAATATGACCGTGTTGCAGTACGAGGCTAAGTTTGCGGAGTTGTCCCGGTTTGCATCCCATTTGGTCGATAATGAGGAGCGAATGGCGCGAATGTTTCTGCGAGGTTTGAAACCCGATATACGTCAATACCTCATTTCTCATAAAGTTTGTTTATATTCAGATATTGTGAATAGGGCTTAGTTAGTGGAGCGCGATAATGAGTTATCACAACCAAAAGGTAATGACCAGCAGCACGATAATAATCATACCGGTGGCAACGACCATCGGAACAATGATAACCATCGCGGGGGAAATTATCATACCAAGAATGGTAACCACTTCGGTGGTAATCGTGGCCAAGATATTAGAAATGGACATTTCAAGAAGAGAAGGTTCAATAATGATGGAAAGACAGCAGCGCCATCACCCGTTTCAAAGGAAGAAGAACGCCCATCGGTTGTATGTTTCAAATGCGGAGGGGAGGGACACATTAGTCCAAATTGCGCGATGCCGTCCAAAGCGTGTTTTAATTGTGGAAGAGAAGGTCACCTAGCTCGATTTTGTCGTATAATGAAGTCAATTCCAGCTGGGATAATGATGCCAAAGGATGTCCCAGACAAGCCAAAGCCGGTAGTTTAAGAGAGAGCGTTTTTTTTCTCTCGTGACGAGGAACCTGAATAAAATTATCACGGGTAAGTTAATTATAAGCTCTTACGAAGTCTATACCGTGTTAGATATCGGTTCTACTCACTCTTTTATTTCACCAAGTTGTGTTCAATGTTTGTACTTAACTCCGGAGAAGTTAAACTTTGATTTATCTATTGAAACTCCGTTGGGAGAAACCTTCGTTACCTCCACTGTTTATAAATCTTATTTGATTCAAATCGACACTTTCACGTTACGTGTTGATCTTGTCTCTTTGAAAATACTTGCCTTTGATGTGATTTTTGGAAACGATTGGTTAACTACTCATCATGTTTTTTGTAAGCTTGTTAGCTTTCATATTCCTAACCAACCTATTATGCGAATTCAAGCGACCAAACCACTAAATTCAATCATTGTCATATCAAGCCATAAGTAAAGAGCCCCTATCCTTTTGTTGATGACTTCCTTGTGTGGAATGCACCGAAGCCAGAATTTCAATAGGCGACGTCGTGAATGACGATAACAAGTTGATAGGTATCATTGAGAGGTGCTATCTAGGTTAAGGGATAGAAGTCATAGTTGGTATCAATGTGACATACTATCCAAGTCTTGGATGTGAGTAACAGTTTTGAATGATATTTTTATCATTAATAAATCTCTTGACGTATTCCTGAAGACTTCTTAGCCTACCCCAGAGAGTGAAATCGAATTTTTTATTGACACCAGTACAAAACCCATTTCTTAAACCCTCAAAATAATTTTTTCAACTAAAACGAAAGTAACATGCACCAAAGACGTTGACTCGAGCTGTTGAAGATTACGATCGTACTATTCAATATCATCGTGGAAGAGCGAACGTGGTAGCTGACGTGTTGAGTAGAAGATCGTATGCGTTTACAAGTGTGATGTTGTTAACACAAAGACTCATTTCGTATAACTTACAAATGATGAAGATAGAGTTAAAGACTCTAGGGACCCACGTGAAGATAACGAATATACCAGTAAAATTGACTTTAATCGATAAAGTTAAAGACGCTCAAGCTATATACCCGAATCTGATGAATGTGAAGAAGAAGGTTCAAGAGGGTGTTATTTTAGAAACAAGAGTTGCTGAAGGGAGGAAATCTCAACCCTCGATTTAATTGGCCCATTTGAAATCCTCGATTGAGTAGGAACTGTGGCTTATAGACTCGTTTTACCGCCAAATATATTACGTGTTCATAACGTTTTTTTTTTCGTATCGATGTTACGTAAATATGTGGACGACCCGAACCACATTATTAATTTAGAACCGGACGAGATATCGGATGATTTAACATTTGAAGAGATACGTGTTACAATCTTGGATAAGAAGAATCGTATTCAACACTCAAAAGTTATATCTCAAGAGTTAGAATTTGAAGTGAAGTCAAGGTATCCTCACCTGTTTGGCATACCAGGTACGTACGTAAATTTCGAGGGTGAAATTCCATAAGGAGGGGAGATTGTGAAACCCCAGATTTTATGAATAAAAAATTAATTTTCTCGAAATAATTTTTTTTATTATGGTGTGAATTTGAGATAATATTATAGTTGTGGGTAGTATTTATAAATTTTGCAAAGTATGCAAGTTGTTATATTATATTCGATTGGTCAGGGAATATTCTTTGTGTCAGAAAATATTCGTACGACGGTACAATTATTGGTGGACCCCACAACGGAATTATTGTCGGATTGAGAAAACGACAAAAATATTTTATTGAAAATAACGGCAGAAGTTTTACCGTTGATACTGTTGAACTACTGGGTAGTAAAAGTACAGTAATACGCGTTGTTGCATAGTAGCACACGGTATTGATTATTGATATTTATGTGAGAAGTCGCTCAGTTTGATTCAATTATTGTCGATTAATAATATGAATTATTGTAGCGATGATGACGTTTTGTTTTATTCGTATTATTAACGTAATAAAACAGAAACATCTTTTTATATAAAACAGAATACTTTATTAAAGTTATTCTATAAATAGAATATATTATATTTTATTATGCATAGTGTTACATAGTGTTTTGCATATTGTTGCATAGTATTTGCATAGTAAAAATCTATTTATATAAATAGGATATATTATATTTTATTTAAAAGATTTTTCTTTAAATATGGACCATATGATTAAAGTAAATCAATCTGGACCGTTCATAGATTAGTTACTATGCATTCCATTTTCCTATAAATAGAAGCTCATTCCTTCATTATTTTCTTACGAATTCACTGAACTCTAGAGAGAGAAACTATAGAGAGATAGAAGAAAAGCTTTTTGCTACTTAACTTTTCTTTTTCTATATCCAGTTTCTGTTACGGTAAGGGGTGTTATTCTTTCTTATTCATGAAGAGAACTGTTGTTATTCCATTTCTTATTATTCTGTTGGAATAACCTGTATACGCGGTTTACCCTATACTTGGTGACATTCTTCTATTATTCTGTTGGAACATCTTGTCTGTGTGTTTTACACCGGACCTGGTTCCGTCTTTATTATTATTCCGTTGAAATATCATGTCTGTGTGTTTTACACCGGACCTGGTTCCATTTTTATTATTCCGTCTTTATTATTCTGTCGGAATATCCTGTCTGTGCTATACGCCGGACCTGGTTCCATCATTTATTATTACGCGTTTATTATTCTGTTGGAACATCCTGTCGGTGTGAATTTCACCTGACCTGGTTCCGTTATTAGTATTCTGTTGGAATAACCTGTCTATGCGAAGTACCGCATGCATGGTGATTTCTTTTGTTATTCCATTCTTTATTATACTCAGTTGGTTAAAGTTTTGACTTCTATACTCCATGAAATTAGTAGAATATCATTGATATTTGCGCTTCATCCAGTATCTTTTCATGGAAATATTCTTCTGATCATTCTTGAATTTTACTCTACAAAGCAGTATCATGTTGACAATTTGGACGTTAGTAGTTCTTGGAAAAAATAATTCTTGAACTTGTTTTATTGAATTCTTATATCATTGTCATCATCCTCATGTTTATGTTATGTTGAAAGTCATCTGTGGCCTGTAGTGCATAAATGGACTTGGTATGATTATGATCAGGGATTATTCGGTATAATCATGACCGTAATATTACAAATTTGAGTGTGGATATTGTTTGGAAGACAATATTTGTATTTAAACTCACAGTATGTGTTGTCGTATTTTGCACGACAACTGTATTATTGAAATTGTAGTTTGCTTTCTGTACCATGTATTTGGCGACTCAGAATGGGTGTTGTATACCTATTTTGGGGGCGTCACAGACAGTTTTTAGTATGATTATGACTATGGATTCTCTTCGGTCAAGGGTACAAAGATGAATTATTTTATGGCATGATCAGGACCGTTGATGAAAACACGATTATCTTTAGCCCGTAGTGCATGGATAATTCGTGGTCGTGATACTAAATAATATCCTTGACATGTAGTGCAGGGATGATTTGATGATGTGGATTAATTATTGAGCTGAGTCTCAGCAATGAAATATTAATTTATGGATGTGGTAAAAGTCATCTTTGGCCTTAGTGCATAGATGTACTTGGTATGATTATGACCAGGGATTATTCGGTATAATCATGACCGTAATGGAAAACACGAATATCCTTGGCCCATAGTGCATGGATAATTCGTGGTCGTGATACTATTAAGCTGAGTCTCAGCATTATTGGTTTTACAGTTGTATACTTTTGGCCTATAGTACAAAGATGAATTGTTGATTTTTTGTTATACAGTTGTATATATTTGGCCGTAGTGCAAAGATGAATATATTAGTATGATTATGAGCAGAAATTGTGATTTGGTATAACCATTATTTTTGATGTTTCAGGTAAAGATATGTGATGTAAATTATCTTCGTCCTGGGTGCGAAAAAGAATTCAGAATCACAATTATGATTATGGGTTATTCATATAATTGTGGATATGAATTGTTAATTGATGTTACAGGGATAAAACATTGTTGATGGACTTTTAACATGGATAAGATAATAGACCTGATGGTCTATTTGACTCTTTTAATGGATTATTCGTTTTGCTGCAACTATGGTTGAAAAGTTTTATCATCTACCATATGTTCTAAATCTCTGATTTATTATTGACGAAAGCTATTGATAATGTAGTTATCTTTAGTCATGATATTCTTTACTGGGCTAGTTGTGCTCACCCTTTTGCTTCACAATTCTTTTCAGGTAATAAGAGTGTAGCTGGGTCGAGCGGAGATAACAGGGAAATAGTGTGATAGTCCGAGACTGTCAAAGTTTCTCAATACATTATAAAATGGCATGACATGCAACAGATAATTGTATTGAGGACCTAAGATGTGTGTGTCGTATTTTATACGTCACGTAATATTTAATTTTGGTCAACTATAATAGGGGTGAAGTGAACCAGACTTTGGAAGCGTTATTTGCTGCTGTATTATCTATGGCATTGTAATAATTTGAGTTTGGATACTGTATATGAGACTATATCGTATTAAAACTCACAGTTAACTGTGGTCGTATTTTTACGACAGTTCAACAGTTGTATAAATGAAATTTGTATTTTATTTTTATAATGTAATATCTGACGACTCAAGATAGGTCGCGTGGACCTATTTTGGGGGCGTCACAATTTTACTAAATAACGTTAATTATTTTGAATTAGTTTTATATTTGAATATTTTTAAAATTCAACTAAATAATATTTTTAAAATTCAACTAATTACATTATCAAAAATATTAACGTTTTTTAACATATCAACTAATATTAAAAATATTAACATTTTTTAATATCAAAAAATATTAATAAAATATTAACGTTTATTAATATTAAAAAATATTAACGTTTTTTAATATCAAAAAATTAACGTTTTTTAAAAAATTTTAATTTAATTAGTTAACAAAATAATTTGAAATTTAGTATTTTGATTAAATAATGTAAATATGTTATATTTTTTTATTTTAATTTTTTTATTTTTTATTTTGATTAAATGACATATTTACATGTGTCAGGGCATTTTTGAACATTCTCCCTTTAAGCCTCTATGTTTTTGTCCACGTCAGCGAAATTTGAACCCCGTTTGTCTTTTTTTAACGGCAGAGGTACGGATGACCAAAAAGTGTAATGTTAAGGGTATTTTTGGACAAAAAAGTATAGGGTGCTCGGTAGACATCGCGGTAACTTTAGGTGTGACGCCCCCTAAAATAGGTATACAACACCCATTCTGAGTCGCCAATACATAATACAGAAACAACTACAATTTTATTAATACAACATAAAAACTATGAGTTTAAATATAAATATTGTCATCTAGACAATATTCACACTCAAATAAGTCCTCATTACAATTATTAATACACTATTTTACAGAATAGTAAGGACTACTAGAACAACTTATAGAACCATCATTCCACACCCCGACTAGTACTAACTACATTCTCGCCTCCTAAGAAAAAAATTAAACAACAAGGAAAAGGGTGAACTCAACTAGCCCAGTAAAGAACATTATGACTAAGATAATATAGAACAAATTATCGTTGGTCCTCAACAGGGAAAAATCTAATAGAATACAATAGACAACCAATTTTAAATCAATCTTCGCAGCGGAAATAATAATTCATTAGAAGAGTTAAGTAGAGAATGCAAACTACTATCTTCTATATATGAATTTAAAAGTTCATCACCGATATTTTATCCCCGTAACATCAATCAATATATATCTGGAATCAAATATTCATCTTTACACTACAGGCCAAAGATATTCATCAGTTGGTCATGTTCATCTAAACACCTGTTCATCTTTGCACTACGGGCCAAAGATATTAATCAGTCGGTCATGTTCATCTCAACACCTGTTCATCTTTGCACTACGAGCCAAAGATATTCATCAAGAATCATTCATCTTTGCACTACAGGCCAAAGATATTCAGTAATATCATCATTTAGGACTGAGGATGATGAAAAATATTTTAAACAAAACGAATCCAGTGAAACAAAAGAACAAGTATTAAGGATTCGTACTTTAAATAATCCTAGTTCAAAAATACTTCATAAATAACCATATTAGAGTAAAATTCAAGAATGAAGATCAAAAAATAGATCCAATCAAAGATAGGAATCATAACCGACAATCTTGGACACATAAAAGAAAATTTAATTTTTCTGTGAATAGTATCGTATTCGTGAATAGTGCCGTATACGTGAATAGTGTCGTATACGTGAATAGTAACTCCGACCTCACAAGATAGGAATTTCACAAAAAAACATCATCACGCTTCGTGAATAGTACTCGTGAATAGTAATCCCGACATGAAAAAGTTCCAAATTTGATAAAAATTTCTAACCAATATTCGGCATAATGATATTGAAGAAATAATATCATTTTAATGTACTTCTGACTGGAATACTGAATATAGTGCTGAAAGAATTGCACCGTATAGCCAATACTCAAAGTACTAAAATACTCACAAATACGCTCGATATTATAGAGAGAGAAAGAGATAGCAATCTTGAATATCATTATGCCGAAATAATTGGTTACAAATTTTTATCAAATTTGGAACTTTTTCATGTCAGGGTTACTATTCACGAGTTACCAACATCCCTTACCTCAGAAAGAATAGTACTTCTGACTGGAATACTGGATATAGTGCTGAAAGAACTTGCACCGTATAACAATACTCAAAGTACTAAAATACTCACAAATACGCTCGATATTATAGGAAGAGAAAGAGGAGAAATCTTTTATTTCTGGTGTGATTTTCAATTCTAATCCTAAGCACCCCTATTTATAGGAAAATGCTTAGACCACCAAAGCAGAAATTTAATATAATATTAATATTTTAAAAAAATTCCTACGCCTACTTTGAAAATCTGATTTCAGCCATTTGCAACACATGGGGCGACCAACCCAAACAACTAAAAATATTTTTCAAACTATAAATATTTTAAACTTCCAAAAATCAATTATTCTGGAACCTCGGAATTTCAATAATTCATAATAAATAGCCCTTTTATCAGAAAATTCGATTCTCGCGAGTTTTTATAGGAAATTCAATTCTCTACAACTTTGCAGAAGAAAATTTTTCCAAATTCCAAACAGAAATTGACTGAAATCATAAACGGGCCGATTTACAGGCTATAATCAAATTTCAGTCAAGAAATGGGCCCACGGACATGTTTAATATATTTTAACCAACTTTTGCAACAAAAATACTCCTTATCCTCATATACTCATATATCCCACATTCATTGTAAAAATATCCCCATTATTATATTATAATAATATAATAAATATATTTTTATCAGAAAAGATTAAAATATCAATTTTTAATAATTGTCACTTTAAAATTTTCTCCATCTATATCCACATTGTGACGCCCCCAAAATAGGCATACAACACCATTCTGAGTCACCAAATACATGGTACATAAAGCAAACTACAACTTCAATAATACAAATGTCTGTGAAATACGACAATACATACTGTGAGTTTAAATACAAATATTGTCTTCTAGACAATATCCACACGCAAATAAGTCCTCATTACAATTATTCAAAACACTATTTTATAGAAATAGTGAGGATTGCTAAAGCATCTTCCTAGAACCATCACTACATACCCCGACTCGATCCTGCTATGTTCTCACCTCCTGAGAAGAAAAATGGAACAAAACGGAAAGGGTGAGCTCAACTAGCCCAGGTAAAGAATATTATGACTAAGATAATATACAACAAATTATTGTAGTCTTCAACAGGGAAAAATCTGATAAAATATAATAGACAACAAGTTTTAGATCAACAAATGCTGCGGAAACAGCAATCCATTAGAAGAGTCACGTAGAGAATGAATTCTACTGTCTTCTAAGATTTAAAAGTCCATCATCAATATTTCATCCATGTAACAACAATCAATATATATCTTTAATCATCTTTGCCACTACAGGCCAAAAATATTCATAAGTTGGTTAAGTTCATCTCAACACCTGTTCATCTTTGCACTGACGGGCCAAAGAGATTCATCAGTTTAATCATTCATCTTTGCACTACAGGCCAAAGATATTCATCAAGTATCACCATTAAGGACTGAGGATGATGAAAAATATTTTTAAGAACGAATCCAGTGAGATAGAAGGACAAATATTAGGGATTCGTACAACAGTTGTCCAATATCAATAATACTTCATAACAACTGATTTTGAAGCAGAACTAAAAAATAACGATCAAAACATGGATACAATCAAAGATAGTAGCCAAAATAGATATTTTGGACAAAAGAAAAAATTTCATTTTTCGATGAATAGTGCCGTATTCGTGAATAGTGCCGTATTCGTGCATAGTACGTGAATAGTAACTCCGACACCAAAAGATATAAATTTCACAAAAAAACATCAGCACGCTTCGTGAATAGTACTCGTGAATAGTAACTCGTAAATAGTAACTCCATGAATAGTAACTCGTAATAGTACTCATATATAGTAACTCATAATCGTACTCGCATGAAAAAGTTCCAAATTGATAAAAAAAGTTCAAATAATATTCGGCATAATGATATTGAAGAAGATAATATCATTTAAGAAGAAACAACATCCATTACCTCAAAATAACCGTATTTCTGACTGAATTTCGGGTATAATGCTAACAGAAACTCGCACCGTATAGCAACACTCAAAGTATACTCACAAGAATACGCTCGATAATATAGAGAGAGAAAGAGAGAAACTTGTTTCTGTATGATTTTTCAATTCTAACTTAGCCCTCTATTTATAGGAAAATGCTAGAACATCATAGGAGACTAAATTAATAAAATATTAATAGTATCAAATATTCAAGCCCACCACCAAGGAATCTGATTTTAGCATTTCCCAATTCCCACCTTCTAGAAAAAAAAATAAAAAAAACGTTTTTGAAATAAAAAAATAATTAAACTTTCAAAAATCAATTATTTCGGAACTCCGGAACTTCAATAATTCATAATAAATAGCCCCTTTGTCAGAAAATTCGAAATCTCGCGAATTTTTGTAGGAATTTCAATTTCTACAACTTTGCAGAATTTTTTTTTCCAAATTCCAAACAAAATTATCCAAAATTCACAAACGGACGATTTTATAGTCTATAATCAAATTTCGGTCAAGAATTGTGTCCACCGACACATAAAATAAGTGTTAAACATTTAATTGTCACAAAAATACTCTTCCTCCTCATATACTCATATATCCCACATTCATTGTAAAAATACTCACCGTTAATATATTATTAAAATAATATATTTAAATGAATTATTTTATCAGAAAAAAATAAAATATTAATTTTCAACAATTGTCTCATTAAAAATATTTCTCCATCTATATCCACATAAAATGAATATTTTTTTTATCATAATAATCAATAATTAATTATTTAAAAATAATATTACAGAATTACAGTACTGACAATCAGGCCGTTTTCCAGGATAGAGGGAGATTTTCAATAAGGATTTCTCCTTACTGGCGCGCATTGGGTGACCAAACCTCTCTTAGACAGAACTTTCTAGACATGGCCACTATGTATCTGATAATATTCCTTCAAATAATATTGAATTATTGATCGGATAATAGAAAATACTGTGCAGTGACAATTATTTAAACCAATAATAATATAAATTAAAAGCAGCAATTATTAAATCAATAAAATAAAATAATGAACAGTAATTACTGTAACAATTATTGAGTAGTGCCTTTTTACGTACGAATCAATAATTCAACCATACTGTGCAATACCGTGTGCTACTGTACAACCACAGTATTACTGTATTTTAACCACCAATTATCCAACAGTGTTAACGGTAACAATTTACGCTATTATTTATAAAACTCAATCTTTGTCTTTTTCTTTCATCAACCGTTTTCGTTTATAGGGCCCCAAATGACTGCGCCGTCGTACGGGAGATTCCCGACAATATGAATATTCACAAACCAAACGAATATTCCCCGACAAAAAGAATATTTTGTAACCACTTGCTTATTTTGTAAATTTTCACATTTCACCCATAACCAAAGCATTATATCAAATTAACACCTTATTAATTTAGAATAATGAATAAAGAAAAATTCAAATTTATTTATAATAAGTTGGGATCTTACACACATAAAATCATATTTTTCTCATCATATAAATCAATAAATTAATTATTCATAATAATATTACAGAATCACAGTACTGGCAACCAGGCCGTTACTAGGAAAGAGGGAGGCTTTCCCATAAGATTTCTTCTTACTGGCGCGCAATTAGGTGACTAAACCTCTCCTTAGACAGAACTTTCTAAACATTGCCAATATATTTTCTAATAATATTATTCAGATAATATGAATTATTGTTTCGATAATGGAAAATACTGTATAGTGACAATTATTGAAACAACAGTAATATAAAATATCAACGCAAGCAATTATTGAATCAATAAAATAAAATACTGAACAGTAACTACTGTAAACAATATTGAGTAGTGCCTTCTTACGTAGGAAATAAATAATTGGTGCAATACCGTGTGCTATTGTGCAACAACGCGTATTACTGTGTTTTAACCACCAGGTATTCAACAGTGTTAACGGTAACAACTACGCTGTTATTTATAAACAACTTATATTGTCGTTTTCTTCATCCAACGCTTTTCGTTATGGGGCCCACACAAGGCTGCTCCGTCGTACACATATTCCCCGACAGCAAGAATATTCCACGACCAAACGAATATTCTCCGACAACAATGAGTATTTTATAACCACTTGCTTATTTGAAATATTTGTGCATTTTATCCATAACTAACCACATTAATCAAATCAACCCTTACTATTTCAAAATGATAAATAGAAATTAAATTTCAATTATTAATAATTTTGGGTCTTACATTAGGGGCAATTTTGGACCTTCTCCCAATTCTAAAATGCCAATATTATATTTATAATATAATTTCCAAATGTAATTTTATAAGGATAAAATAATAATATACTATTTTAAACTATTCTTAACCCAACTCATTAACGTGCGAGGCCACATTTTTTTATCGTAAGGTAAAGCACAATAATTTATAGAAAATTGATATTTTCACGTGTATTTTTAATAAAAATTAGCCCCACCTTGGAATTATATAGAAATAAAAAAAATCGTATATTTTATTTTGTAAATGGAAAAATAAAATAATGGGTACTATTTTGATAGAAAATTAAACTTAGCATAAAAGACAATTTGAAGTGAAAATCAGGTGCATATCACGTGCTCCATGACTTTCATTAGATTTCCCAGTTTCATCGACCAGTCCACCCCCCTACCGCTAAAGTTGACGATACGGACATCTTATGGTTCATCGTTGTTCGATGGTGGTTATTCCGAAGTTCTAACTGATTCAATTTCACCATGGCTAAACCCGAATCTTCAAACATTCGAACTGTAATTGAACCATTTGCAGAGTTCAAAAGTCCATCTTCAAGCTCCTCCTCGTTCATTCGATCCCTCGCGCTTTCCACAGTCTCCGATTCTCAAACCCTAATTTACGCCGGCACCGTTTCAGGTAACCTCCTTTTACTCTCAGTCGATCATAGTCAAACCCCCAATGAAGAAATTATAGAAGATAAAGCTAAGCCGACGCCCAGAAAAATTTCATTTGTGCGGTACGTTACGGTGAGCACTTGTTCAATTGATTCGATTCATGTAATTTCTAAAATTGAGAAAGTTCTAGTAATTTCCGATGGGCTTTTGTACTTTGTTGACTCATTTTTTACTACAATCACTGAAAAAGTTAGTTCTTTGAAAGGGATTAGTGCTGTTGGGAGGAGAATTCGGAGTGGGGAACCAAATAGTTTTACTGATTTGCAGGAGG
>JAINUV010000256.1:0-26235 GCA_020205505.1 Panax japonicus
TTCCTAATTGATTTCAGCATCCGTGTTTACATTCCTTTTCCTAAATTCAGTAATGTCCAATTTCATGAAGGAATTTCGGTGGCTTCATGAGGCAAGGAGAGTATGAACGCGGCAATGATTTTAATTAGTTTTTTTTACTAATGTAATTAGAATTTCAAATCCAATTTTAAATTGGATTGTTATTCCTATTAGAAATAGAATAATTTGTTCCTATTGTTATTAGGATTTGGATAATTTTGAGTAGTATAAATAAAGATCTAAATTGATATAATGAAACACATTATTCATTATTCAATATATTTGTGAGTTTATTCTCTACTTTTGGTTCTTTGAAGAATTCATAAGTATTTTTCTTGATTATTTCTTTGAGATTCAATTTGACTTATCATACAACAATTCATAGTTGTGTGTGGCGTCTTCTATCGCATCAATCGTCTATTGTACCTAGATTACCCAATACAAATTTGCCCAACTGGATAAATTCTATGGAGTACAATATATTTGAAAAAATATAATTTGATTAGCAATTAAACTAATACATCAGAAAATATTATTGCAAGAGAAGCAAACTCACTTATTTATTCTTTCATTTTGTCGAGATAAATGGTTTGTGTCCTCCATGTAAACTATAATCAACTTCAGCTATGGAAAAGGGAGAATATAGATGTGATGGCCGGAGGAAGCTCGACTGTGAGATTGGCGGTGCTTAGTGGCCTCCGTCAGACGCCGGTCTTGGGCGTCCTATCTGGTGGACTGCACGAGGTTGTAGAGATGGCTCATTAATCTGTCCAACTGCTGGGCCCCACCATAATTTGAAATCACCAAGTTTCTTATGGCCGACAGCTGGGTCCCATTCACTTTGCTGATTTCATTTAGCTTCTTCCTGAGCGTGGACTTGTGGGTATTGCTTATTTCACGTTGTTGGAGTGGGCTGAAATAATTTGGGCCTATTGTTAGGTTGAATATGTAATGTGGTAACTTAGATAGTAGTATCCTTCTTCTTGTAGTATGGTCAGCCACTCGCACCTCTTTGCTAGAAACTCCGATAGTAGTAGCCTCTCTCGTGACTTATTTGCTGAGTTTGGAGTCTCAAATCCAAACTCCCCTGAGATCGCCTCTCATTTGGCCATCAGCAGTGATGGCATGATGGAGTCAGATGCTAACCCTATTCCTCTGGCTCTTAGCCAGAACTTCGTAGAATCCACTGCCTTAGACAGTTCTCTCGAGGTTAATGTTGGTCCTGCCTTGGGCGAAAATGCCAAAGACATCTTCCTTGCTACTCAACATTTCTCCCAGAAGGATCGTAATGAAGCATTATTTGAGCGAAGGAAAAACCTTCACCTTATGGAATTCCTCTCTGCTCATGGAGTTCCACTCAATGCTGTTCAAGATTTCGTTAAGGATGGAAAATTGTCAAAATTTGGTAATGGCCGTAAGGTTCTCGATGAAAATCCTCCTTTTGCTCTTGTTGGGGGTTTTCTCCTAAAGCGTTTGCTAAGAGCCCCTTTACTGGGGTGGGTAATGCATCTCCTGTAATCTTATTAGCCTGATCGGAAGAAGGTGAAATTCTTCCCTCCCCGCTGGCTGGCCCCCCTAAATCTTGGAGTAACGTGGTTTCTCAGTTAAAGGCTAAGGATTATTTATTCTACATTATCTTAGTCATAATATTTCTTATTGGGCTAGTTGAGCTCACCCTTTCTTTAATTGTTCTCTTCAGGAAATGAGAATATAGTTGTGACGAGTCGGGGAATGGAGTGATGGTCCAGGATAAATGGCTTTAGTAGTCCTCACTATTCTACAGAATTATGTGATAATAATTATAATGAGGACACCGTTGAGTGTGGATATTGTTTAGATGACAATATTTTTGTTTAAACTCTCAGCTATGTTTTGTCGTATTTTTACACGAGTGTTGTATAATTAAGTTGTATTTGAATTTATGTACCATGTATCTGGTGACTCAAGATGGGTGATGTATACCTATTTTGGGGGCGTCATAGCCGGGGCTGATCCTTCACCCACACATAAGACCTGTTGAAAAGTTCCACCCAGGAAGCCAGAGGAACCCAGTGGGATATCTGGTTTAGGATTTATCTCAGGTACCTCATGTTCACTTGGAAAAATGTCCCTCTTACCATCCGACAAGAAATGTTGAACATCATTGGAAGTAATCCAATGAGCTGATAAAAAGGATATTAAATGCATGTTTTTCTTCCTTTCAAACAGAACTTCCTCCCTGTCTTTTTGAGAAAAATGATGCGCAACCGAGAAGATTTCCCTAGCATTGGCCCCCATAGCATGACCGATATCCAAATCAGAATCTGGAGCATTGGTTTAAGAGTCCTCAGAGCTAATGATGGTACCCGTACCACCCATAATGGGAGCTGACTCCACCATATCCTCGACTCCAAGATGAGGGGGAAGAGAGTTCGGTGAGTTCGAATTAGAGACTCCATACTCAGTAAAAAGGTCTTTAGAAAACTACTTTCTGAGTTCCCTGCAGAGAGATGGTTATGACTAACCATAATGGAGAGGAAGGTAAAGGAGGAAGATGGAGAGGGGTTAATGAACTAAGGGGCTCACGAATTTGGAGCTAGGGGTGAGGGGTGAGTGTTCATTGGTTTCGGCTTCATGGCGCTCGCAGGTCATTCAAGGGTTCAGCATTCTCATCTTCGGCTGCTTCAGGTGTCGGCTGGCGCTCAGTTCGGATTGGTTCGTTGTTGTTTTCAGTCCGGACTGGTTTGGATTTTGCCTCCTTCCGGATTGGTTAATGTTTCGACTTATGGGGTCAGTAAAGGGCTAGTTTTGTTGCTTGGTTTCGGCTCCTTGGTTTAGCCTTGGGAAGCTGGGGGATCTGGGCTAGTAGGTTAGGCTTATAAGGTTCGGCCTCTCTGCCCCGCAGCTCCTTCTAGGCTTTGGGATCTTCAGTTCAGCCTCTTAGGTGCTGACAGCTTTAGTCTGTTCGGCAGCTGCTTCAGTTCGGTTGATTCTGTTGTCTTCTGCAGTTCTGTCTGCAAATGGCAGTTTTGCAGTTTCATTTCGTCACCAGATTGTTTCATTTGGATGCTTAGTTTCAGCTGATTGGTTGTTTAGGCTTCGGCTTGCTTCTTTTGCATGCAGCTCTATTTTGTAATGTTCCTTGTTGCTTTGGCTTGGTTGTTAGTCTTTAGTTGTCCATTTTGGGGGTTGTCCCATGTGGTTCACCTAAAACTTCTGGGGTATGCCCTTTGTGATTGTTTTATCTCTTTCTTCTCAATATACAAACAAATTAGCAAAAAAAAAACTAAGGGGAACCGAGTAGAAAAAAGAGAGATAACAGTAAAGTGACAAGAGTGGAAGGGAGAGGCCGGAAGGTTAGGTAGGTGATGGCCGGAAGAAAGGTATAGATAGAAGGCAGATAAAAAAGTTTAGAGAGAACATTTTTTCCATGCACACGATCCCTCTGCTTATGTAATCTCTGTGGTTAAGGAATAGGAGGGTGAACTATTGGTATCTTATTCACGGGCTTCTCAAAAGAATCTTCTTTATTCTTCTCTTCTTGCTATTGTAAAGAACCTTCATTATTCAAATTCTCCTCAGACACAATTTCATGACCGCACGACCGCGCGTCTTCCCTTTGCAAAAGTGGCGCATGCACGCCATGATGATTTCCTGCAGTTTATTTCCCGGACCTAAGTGTAATTGCTTGACATTGTTCCTTCCCTTCCCTTCTTGGATTGGCATCTATGGTACTTGGCAATGAACCCTGTGGTCTATTGTTCAGCATACTAGCCATCTGACCCATTTGAGTTTCCAAATTTTTGATTGCCACTACTTAACTTTTAATCACCACTTTCGTATTTTCCATGTACTTCATCATCATCTCCTCTATCTCTGACTTCTTTTCTTGCTGAGGTGTAGGTGGTGGATGATGTTGTTGTTGAGAAAATCCAAGTGGATAGGGTTGGTCTTGGTGCAAACTGTTGCTGAGATGATTGTGACTGAAAATGATTTTGTGGTTGAAACTAACTTTGTTGATTGCTCTGATTATTCGACCAACTGAAATTTGGATGGTTGCAATTGTTGGAGTTGTATATATTCTGAAATTGACCTTGATCCTTCCGGTAGTTGCTCACATATTGTACAGACTCTGAACTGATAGCACATTGTTCAGTTGAATGTGATCCTGCACATATCTCACACACAAAAGCAACTGTCTTCGCCTTAGTCTCCGCCAAAGAATCAATCTTCTTTGTCATGGATGCCATCTGTGCTGACAATTGAGTGATAACATCCACCTCTAACAAACCTGCAACTTTGGGTTGTGGCATCCTGGCTGTAGGATTTTGGAAATCATTCGCTGCCATCGTCTCAATAAGATTATAGGCCTCTCATAGCTCTTCGCCCATAAAGCTCCTCCTACAGCTACATCTACAATAGGCATTGACTGCCATCCCAATCCATTATAAAACGTATTAATCACCATCCAATCCGGTATGCCATGGTGTGGACACTTCCTTAGCATCTCCTTGTATCTCTCCCATGCTTCATATAAAGATTCACCCTGTTGCTGCTCAAACTGGGAAATTGTTGTCCTCATTTTCGTAGTCTTAGCCATTGGGAAAAATTTGGCTAAGAATTTATGTGCTAGGTCCTCCCATGTGGTGATAGATCCTGAAGGTAAAGAGTGAAGCCAACTTCTTGCTTTATCCCGTAATAAAAATGTAAATAGTCTAAGTTTGATTGCATCCTCTGTCACCCCGTTGTATCTGAAGGTGTCACATATTTCAATGAAACTCAATAGATGCTCATTTGGATCATCTATAGCAGCACCCCCAAACTGTACCGAATTCTACACCATTTGAATAGTGCCTGACTTTATCTCAAAAGTGTTGGCCGCTATAGCTGACCTGACTATACTTGACTGCAATCCATTGATATTCGGCATCGAATAATCTCTCAATGCCTTGTGCTCCTCTCTTTGCTCTTCTGCTGCTATGTTGGATGTTGTGGTCTCTAAAGCTACTTGTAAATTTTTACGCACTCTTGTTTTCCAGCCTGTTCCGTTAATATTATCTTGAGCAGGTGTCAACTCAGAATTGGATGACCGCGTGTGCATAAAATATATACAAGTACCTGAAACACAAACAAAAACAAAAATAGAAATAAGATAAGATTTGATTTGTTTAAGTCATACAAATTTAGCTTAAAATTGATGATAATAATAAAATTAAACGCCTTTCCCCGACAACGGCGCCAAAAACTTGTTGCCTCCTTTTAGTGTAAATAAAAGGATTCTAACTCATGCAAGCATACACGGGTCAACAAGTAGTACATAGTAAGAAAAGTATCAATCCAAGGAGAAAGGTTTTAAATATAAATTATCATACACCAATCTTATCACCGTTTTCATATGCTTAAACAAATACTCATAATTTTAAATTAACCTAAACACAAATAATGAATAAAAGAATAATACTATGATAATGAATCAAATTTGGAAAGAATGGGATTCTAACTTCATTTCATACTTCATCTAAATATTACGATCATGTAAGCTTTTACATTCAACATGGAAAATTAGCCAAGAGCACAAAAGTAGACATAACCATTTTTCAATGAATTATGACCTATTTACATAACATCCACATGTGATGGAAATCATGTAATCGACAATATTACCAAAATCACTATATTTCTATGTGAAATTGAGCAATAATGAGTTAAAGCACATGCTTTTATATTACTACACATGGTGAAATAATATATTTCTATCTGGTTCACGAAGTACAAAGCTAAACATCTCAGCTTCATAAATGTATGCTATTATGATTATAACCATACTCATATATCATTTTTCAATTCTATATAAGTATACAAGTTGAATGGTGATCAAACATTCATTCATTACGCTCAATCATAATAGATAATCCAAAGATAAGTATACAATCAAACAATTAGGCATTTAATTAAAGACTACATATCAAAATCCGTTAGAATCCCATAATGGAGTTAGTTCATTTCTGAACCGAAAACTATTATGGGATTGTAGTAACACATGGAATCAAATAGCACAAATGAGAGAGAAAAGAGAATTGATTAAACCCAATTGTAGAATCTGTTCCAATGTGCTGTTCCAAATCACCAATAATCTCCAGGAAATGAAATGATTAATTATTCAATAACTAAATTCAAGAGAAGATGTATAATATCTCAAGCTTTCATCAAAATCTCTCTCAAACTAGTTCAAAAAACTAAGAACCCTAATTACTTAGATAGAAAACTGATAAAAACCTACATCCATACGTCTGGTGCCAACCAGAATAGTTTTAGATAAGATCAAATGCTCAAAATTCAAATTTAAAAATAAGTTAACAAACAACATCAGAGGACTCGCGCGGCCGCGCGTGATCCCAATAAAATACGGGCACAGGCGTGTGATGTGTATGACTGCCGAGGCTCTAGCGCAAGCGCGCAATGTTCCTTCTTATTTTAGGCGCGGCTGCCACCATTGTACTACAACTAACACGTACTGAAACCTACACATAAAATACACACACAAAATGTAAAATTGTATAGAAATAACTGGATTAAACATCGTTTAAGTCCAAATAGGAACCCGATTCATAAGTATAAAACCCACTCATCAAACTCCCCCAAACTTAAATCGTGCTATTCCTCGAGCATAATGATATGCAATGCAATGCAACCTACTTACATGCCTACGAATCCAGCTATAGACAGGACAAAGTTCATTCATAGGGCCTCAAAGAAATCACAATAGACTTGATAATATATCATATCAAGATAGATTGATAACTACTTAAGCAATCATCAAATCTTAGACTGTTATAACTGATATAGTGCGTATGTGCTCAACAACCATGCTAACTGATATAAAGTCAAATAAAACACATAATAGACCTCTTTGGAGGAATCATACTGCTAAAAGTCAAGAAATCCAAAAATAAGCAAGTTCTAGCTAAAATCAAACAGTTACTAATTTCAAAGGTCAAAATGGGATACTTATGCTTTATTTATTCACATACGGGGGATTTTTTTTGCTCTTTTTTTCGTTTTTCACTTTTTATTTTTCTCATGGATGTGTAATGTCTAATCCTTTTAGGCTTTTCAATGCTACCCCTTAACGAGCTTTCAACCAATAACTCCCAAACCGACATGCTTTAGGGCACTAGGTGTAGATGTTGGGAGATTACACATTTAAAATTTGATGTTGAAAGTTAATAGTCATGATTATATGTAAAGTCCTTCAAAGGAACACATGTACAAGGACTTAGTGATAGATTAAATTTTTTAGGTTGATCTGGACTTTAATGTTTATCATTCTGTAAATGAATGTATAGAAGAAAAGATCAAAGCAGTTAGGTTGATCTATATCTTGAGATGTAATAGATAGGCTTCAACTGAATCATAGTCTATCAAGATGATCAAGAGATTGCAGAAGACAATGCAGAATCGTAGAGCATCCTGGATCATAGTGTATCTGCTTTAAAGGGCCTCTCCAAAGTCGTAGAGTAGTCCTAATGCTTGCCAAGCCAAATCAGAGGTCATTGAGTGCTTTCGGAAGCGTGGAGTCTGCAAGTCAAGCAAGTAAAGATCGTAGTGTACCAGTACTTAAGAGAAATCGTAGTGTTCTCATCTATCAGCATCAGATCAAGTACCAAGGTGACAAGACACATTGAGCAAAATTGTAGAGCTTCATCTGTCTATGTCAGAAGCATTGAGCCTCGTCCATCTGTTTAAAGATAAATAACAACAAATATGGAATGAGCTATAAACGTTGAAGACCTCAAAAGTCCCAATGACACAACAGTCATCCTTAGTATATAACAAAGAAACGTATTGAAGAAGCTAAGAAAGTACTATGGGTCAGCAGAAAACACCTTTTCAGGTGTTAGGCGAGATAGCAGTCTGCTGTGTCAGTGGGCCAGTTTGCTAATCAGAAGTTGTGCAAAAAGTCTCCATCAAAGCTCAGAAATGTCAAATGCATTTAATGCTTCAACGGATACATTTCAAAGACATCATATATACAAAGCTTCAGTAGATGAAAGAAATTAAGTAAGTACTGAACAAAACGCTGAAGAACACTTAATGCTCAACTCTACGATCTGAAAAGGAAAACTTGCTTAGCTACTCAGTTCTTTTGAACACAAGCTTAACGGCAACTGAGTAGCACCATTCAAGAACTAAACTATTATCAAGTAAAGGAAGAAGTTCCTAGTCAGAAGGACTTGAAGAGTTCTAAGTGAATTGAGAAGTACCAAGTCTGCTGGACTTGAAGAGTTCCATAGTGAACTAAGAAGTTCTAAGATTGCTGGTCTTGAAGGAATCTGTGAGATTCTGAAGTTACAAAGATATCCTTAGTGGATTTCTTACTCGAGGAGTAGAAGAGTGGACTAGGAGCTTTGAATGCTCTAAACCACTTAAAATCACCGTGTCTCTTATATTCTTGCCATAACTGCTATAACTGTCATAACTGCTTTACTCTTATTAATTCATTATATCTTGAAGGGAAAACAAACAAATCTTAATTCCGCTATGCTTAAATCATTATCAAAACTAACAAGTACTTTGAAAAGAAAGAATTTAAAATATCTATTCAACCCTCCCCCCTTCTAGATAACTATTGTGCCTCTGGGAACTAATAATTGGTATTAGAGCAAGTTCTATCAAATAGCCTACAAAGCTTAAGTAGATCCAATGGCACATCTGATAAGCGAATCAAAGACTGGAGGAGGCAACAAGCTAACTATGTGTAACAAAGATAAGTTCGCCAACTGGAAAGTTCGTATGCAAGCCTACATGGATTCAATAGATGAAGATCTATTTGAAACTGTTCCAAATGGGCCCTACATTATTGCCAAGCTTGTTCCTACTGTAGACGACCCAAACAGAATTCAGATCAAGGTAAAAAAAATTGGATTAACAACGAAAGAAAAGTTGTCCAACTCCGACAAAAATGCCAAGAACATCTTATTCTAATCCTTAGAAGATGACCTGTTTGAGAATGTGGTCAACATCAAAACAGTAAAGGAAGTATGGGAAGCATTTCTCATCACGCATGAAGGAACAAAAGAAGTCAGAGAAAATAAGCAATTTCTCCTGACTCAACAATATGAAATGTTTGCACACGTTCAAAGGAGAAAATGTCACTTCCACCTATGAAAGATTCAATGTACTGCTCAACTCTCTTCGAGCCTATGGAAAGATCTATCCAAATAAAGATCTAATCATAAAATTCATTAGAGCTTTACCTAGCAAGTGGGATGCCAAAACCACTGCAATTAGAGAGTCAAAGAATCTCCATGGAATGACTGCTCAACATTTATATGACAACCTTCTCACATATGAACTGGAGCTGACTCAACGAGCAGAAACTCTATCTGAAGGAAGAAAGAAAGACAAAGGAGTTGCTCTTAAAGCAACAGATAACATCTGTAACGTCCGAGAAAATCGGATTTTTATGACAATTAAATTTTTATTTGATTATGTGAATTAAATTAATTTAATTGATTATTATGTGAGTAAGCTATGTGAAGATCGTTCTATGACCTAGAATGTGCTAACGTGGTTAGTATTCTGGCTACGTGCTAGAATTATTTGTTTGGAATTTCCAAGACAAAAATAATTATTTTTCGAGAAATTTCTGTAAAAACACTATTCATCTATTTCTGTTCGGGAATTATTTTGAAATTTCGAGAAACGCGTGATGATAGAATATTGAGATTGGATGGAATATCTGATAATATTTCATTTCTGGCAAACGCAGTTTTCGCATACGGACTTAAAACCTAAGGGTTGAGTATATTGATTTCTGAGAAGGAAATAATATGCGTAGAAGGAATTGCTTTAGGGTTAATGCGAGTGTTATACACTTAAGGTGCTATTTAGTATCTATGTATAATACGATGAGTAAATACGAAGTATAATACGATTATTATACGAGTAGTATATGGAAAGAATATTTAAATTGTACGTTTAGAATACGATTCGTATTATTGGATTAAGTTATGTCTTAATGACTAAGTCATTTGAGTTGGATTTTATTAGTCCAATTATTGAATGACCAAGCCAAGGAGATTAGTGATTGAGCCCAAGTCAAGGCCCAATGTTTATTTAATTAGGCCCAATTCATTAAAACAGAACCGTGGATCGATCCGGTGGGTCACCGAATGGGTAAAACCCATGGGGCAACCCATGGGATGTCACTTTGCAAGTGGTGGGCCGGCTACTTGGTGTGGAAGCCAAGCATAAGGCTTGGTCACCAAGTATTTTACTTGGTGACCAAGAGTGAATAGTAAGGAGGTGATGGTTTATTGTCCAAATTACCCCCATTCTCATTTCCTATAAATAGAAAGCTAGGTTAATTCATTTGGGAGTTTTTCAATTGCTCAACCAATATATTTGAGAGAGAAAGGAGTTAGACTTAAATCATTCTTCTACTTTGAAGTTTTTTATTAGAAGTTTATCAAGAACGCTAAGAATTTTTAAGGTAATATTCCTTACTTCTCATTCCATCTCTTTTGGATTTTCTTTTATCTTAGACAACCATAGAATGGGTGGTATATGTCTTGTATGAGGGATTAAAGATGACTTACCATAGATTCAATCTCTATAAGTCATGAGATTTTAAAAATCATAAAGTTTAATATAGTTTTGAACCATGAAATTATTATTTGTTGAGATCGATTATTTTCAAATGATTGAACTCCATCAATAATACATTAATATATACATCTTGCTTGGTTAGGATGTAGATATGAAATCCATGAAGTATTCCATGTGATTTGGCTTAGAGAACCCTAGTAACAAAGTTATGACAAATTTTACGTAATTAGACATTAAATGTCAAAAACGTTGAAATTCTGGATTGGAGGTCAAAAGTTGACGTGAGACTTGAAAACGTTGTTTTTCAATGTCAACACGTGAGATAGGGTGATTAAGAGTTGTGGGTTCGAGAATCGTTGGATTCCGACTTAAAACGAAGAAAACGAGCATTGAACGCTCATTAACGTTTACGAACGTCTAGAAATGGAACTCAATAGTGAATTTTGGGTTATTAGATTTGAAAGTGTCAAATTCTTATATGAACGCATAGAATATGTCATTTATGACGTGTAGGCTTTTGAATGGACCAAATCGGGCTTATAACAAAGAAGTTACGGCCCCGGGAATTTCACAAATATTTTCAAAACTGTTGAGATTCTGGTACTGAAGTCTGGCGCCGCGGCACCAGACGTAGTGTTAAATGCCGTGTCGCAGCGCCGGCACAGTAAAGTTGAGTATTGCTAAATGGAGCCGCAGCGCAACTGTTCTGTGCCGCAGTGCCGCGACCGAGGCCCAGACACTGTTAACTGGCATCGCAGCACCAGTCTAGTACTGCATAGGCCGCGCCGCAACGCGAGTTCAAGGTTGTTGATAGTGACTTAGGTTTTGAACTTCTATTGTTCAAGAACCTTAAGGGGTAATGTTTGTACACTTCATAAGTGTATTAAAGCTATTCCTATGTTACCTTTACTAAGGTATATGGTATGAAACTTAGGAATGGAATGCATGTTAATAAGTTAGCAACGATGAACAAAGTTGGTACTTTATCAACAATGTTCGAGTCCGGTTAATAAACGTCAGTTGAGTAATAAACCGAGATGAAGGGTAATAAGTCATGTTGACTTTAATAAAGTTATTAAGTTAACTAAGACATAGAAGAGAAAGAAGTTGGTAGAAACATTTATTTGTTAGCTAATTACAGTGTGCTATGTGAATATATCATGTAGATTCTGTAGAGGTTGTGGTCAGTCGAGTAAATTATTTGAGGACGCTGAAAGGCAACTTTTATTAACGCTTATCTAACTTTCAAGTTAGCCAAGTTTTATGTGATTCGTTAAACTAAATTGCAAGACTTATTTTAAAGAAAGGATCGATGCTAGTGATGAGTGAGTTTTATACACATGAATTGAATACATTGTTCTCAAGTCTTTTAGGATGTTTTTATGTGTTTGTGTCTATTCATGCATGTTTTATATTGTTTTGTAGGAATTGGGACAAAAGTTACTTGGATCGATGTTTGGGGTGGCTAGATTCGCGTTTTCGGCTTGCCATTTACACAGTAATCACTTCAGAGCCAATTTGACTATAGCTTCGGACATTATTTTGAAAAACTCAAAGAATGGAAGTTGTAGATCTACTTCTCCTCTTTCCAGATCATCTTGAATCATCTAAATCGGAGTTCGGACGAAGAAGGTATGGCCATTTCCCCAAAGGACGTCAGAGCAGAAAATGTCAAAAAAAGGGGCTAGCGCCGAGACACTAATATTAGGCCTATTTGCAGCGCCGGGGCCCTAGGGGGCAGAATCCCAGCGCCGTGCCCAGCGCTGGGGCACTGGGGAAAGGCTTGGTGCGGGCCTGGACGCGTTTTGGGTGAATTTTGACACATTTTTGACTCCAAATTGGATTGGGTTTGTTCCTAAGCTAAAAATTAGACTTGTAACCTATAAATACATGATGTAAGAGCAAGAGCAAGAGGGGAGCATCAGATTTGCTGACAACAGATTCTATTCTCTTCTCTTATCATACTTTTATCTTTTAATGTCTATTCAGTTGTGGATTCTTGGTTTCCATTCATTAATTATGAACTAATTTTTTTTATTAAGATTTCAATTGAACTTTTTATGGCTATGAATTAGTTATTCATTATATTCTAATTATTTATGTTAAAGTGAGTCGTTTATCTTGTCTTGTGCATATTGCTTAATTATCTGATCAGTAATTACTTTGTTACTCTAGAAGGAATTGGAAGAGGAATTCTAGGGTTAGAACTGGGCATGATATCATGTGACTTAGTTATTTGCACAGTGAATAATTAGGTTTGTGAATTGAATGGAAATATCTGTTCACCGCATATAACACATAAGGAATTGGGATTGGAAAGAGTTTAATTCAATTATTTTGTATAGGAATATAGCAAGATTAATCTGGATTAAATAGAAGGCAATTGATCACTTGGAAAAGGACTTTTGGCATTTGAGAATTCCTGTTAACAATTCAGTATGCATAATAATTGGGATAATTGGATAATTAATTTATAATTCATAATTGGGGATATTGAAGTCTTAATCTTTATTTATTTGAATTCATTCGTTAAAATCTTAGTTTAATTAGTTAATTTAGTTTTCTTAATTAGAAAAATCACAATTTGAGATTGTTTAAATAAAATTAGTTTGGTTAAGAATTAGTACTTGGTGATTTTTATTAAATAATTCCTCGTGGGAACGATACTTTTCTTATCACTTTATTATTTGTTGACCGTGTATACTTGCATGTATTCATTGATTGCGAAATCGATCAACAAGTTTTTGGCGCCGTTGCCGGGGAATTAATTTAATAATTATTTTCTAATATTAATTTCAATCAAATTAGTCTTAATTTAAATATTTTTATTTTTATTTTTAATTCTTTTTCTATATTTCTCTCTTTTCAGGTACCATGGATTAGTTTGAGTATCAATGGCCATACACGTTCTTGGCTCAATCAAGGGAAACAGGGATTGATGGACTTAATATATCTTCTATAGAGGCAACTTCGAAGACGTTGGAGGTTTGCGCAGCCATACGGAGTCGAAGGATGGCAAGAATGACTCAGCCAAGGGGAGAGGAGATTGACAGAGATCTAACTTTGAGTACCAACGAAGATGAGCCAATTTTATTTATGCCTCAAGTGCCTTCTCCTCCACAGTTGAAGAGTCCGGTTAGATTTGCAAAATCTTGTTCGATTGGTAGTCATGTCGTCGGCAATACTCTCTGTGATGTAAAAGCAAGTACACCTTCGAAACCATGGTGCGATGAGCTGGAGAAGATAGAAGAAGAAATTATTGTGTCTGACAAGCCTCAATGCCAGAATATATTCGCAGACACAATGGAGAAACCACCTAGATGTTGGACGTTCTTGAATGTGATCTTATCTAAAGAAAACATGCTAGGTGACTTTAATACAATGGCTATCGTAAATGGGAACCTACCAAAAGCTATATTATTTTTGATGGATGGAGGGTTCCTCAACTTTCGAAGAGGAATTGGATAGCATTGACCAGAAAAAGTCAGGCTGAGACTATAAAACAAGCGCTTATTGGGAGGCAACCCAAGTTTAATTTTTATTTTTTATTTTTTATTTTTATTAAGTTTTATATTAGTAGTTTTGAATTTGCATTTATTTAGGATTTAATAAAATTACTTCTATAATGGTTTTACAGGTTATTCAAGTCAAATTCAAGTGTGGTGCCCAATTTGTTCCATGTGCTTAGCCTATTCTCCAAACTTAGCGGACAAGGAGAAAGATTGCTATATTTTCAGGGAAGTCCACTGCTTTAATTTTTTCTATTTCAGTCATTGAGGACAATGTCTAGTTTAAGTTTGGGGCATTTTAGTGTCGTATTGCATATAGTTAGTTATTTACATTATAAGTTCGTTATGTTTTCGGGTTATTTACATTTAGTTTTTGCATTCAATTTTTTGTTTAAAAAAAAAATTTAAAAATCGCAAAAATAGTAGTTAGTTTACTATGTTTGTTGCAGTTAGTTTATATTTGCATAATTCCAACTGTTAGATAGTAAAAGTCTATTTTGGCCAATGATGAAACTGGAATTAAGTAGATAAGTATAGTATTTAATATTAAGGCTTTGATGTGATTTCTTGTTATGAATTGAATCTTTTCCTATTTGAAACTGGTATAATTAAGGTTAGCATGTTAATAACAGCTATGTTGACTGATTAAGTTTAAATTGATACATAATGGATTTCTTAAGGATAATACTAGTGTGAAGGAATGAAAGACATGAATAGGCGGAGATGGCTAAATTTTGATAAAAACTTAAGTTTGGGGGAAATTTTGGGGTATATAAGCTTTAAAAAAAACATGTTGAGTCTTGTGGTGGGTTGAGGAGAAACACTCCCCATAAACACAAGCGTGAGATGGAGCGTAAAACGCACTCACCAACCATCTATCAAAAAAAAAAGAGAAAAACAAAAAAAAAATACCGTGGCTAGTTTTGTTTCGGGGCCTTTGTTACTTGAGTAAGTACGCCCGAAGGGGTATCTTAAAACCTAGCGCCCTAAGGTCTTATATGGTCTGGGAGTCGTTGGTTGAAAGCTCGCTAAGGGGTGACACTGTTAGCCTAATGGAATGAGACATTGCACAGTCATGGTTAAAAAAATAATAAAACGGGGAAAAGGGCAAAAATCCCCCGTAATGAAAAGTAAAGCATAAGTATCCCGGATTGGACTCTTGAACTTGGTGGATGTTTAACTTTAGTTGGATCTAGCTTGTTCGTGAATTTTGTGAGTTTTCACTGTATGATGCCTTCGAAGATATTTATTATGTCTTAAATTTGATTTTATATCAGTTAACATTGTTGTGGAGCACATACGCACTATATCAGTGATAACAGTCTAAGATTTGATGATTGATTGGGAAATTACTGATTTGTTTTAATATGATGTATTATCATGTTTACTTGATTTCTCTAAGGCCGGTTGAATAGACTTGTTTCTGTCATTACTGTTGGATTCGTAGGCATATAGATTAGTTTCATTACATTGCATTACATAACATTTTTGTGTTTTTGCTTGAGGACAAACAAATGTTTAAGTTTGGGGGTATTTGATGAGTGAGTTTTATACACATGAATTGGATACATTCGGGTTTAATTTATTGTTGTTCTCAAGTCTTTTAGGATGTTTTTATGTGTTTGTGTCTATTCATGCATGTTTTATATTGTTTTGTAGGAATTGGGACAAAAGTTACTTGGATCGATGTTTGGGGTGGATAGATTCGCGTTTTCGGCTTGCCATTTACACAGCAGTCACTTTAGAGCCAATTTGACTATAGCTTAGGACATTATTTTGAAAAACTCAAAAAATGAAAGTTGTAGATCTACTTCTCCTCTTTCCGGATCATTTTGAATCATCTAAATCGGAGTTCGGACGAAGAAGGTATGACCATTTTCCCAAAGGACGTCGGAGTAGAAAATGTCAGAAAAAGGGGCTAGCGCCGAGACACTAATATTAGGCCTATTTTCAGCGCCGGGGCACTAGGGGGGAGAATCCCAGCATCGTGCCCAGTGCTGGGGCGCTGGAGAAAGGCTTGGTGCGGGCCTGGACGCGTTTTGGGTGAATTTTGACACCTTTTTGACTCCAAATTGGATTGGGTTTGTTCCTAAGCTAAAAATTAGACTTGTAACCTATAAATACATGATGTAAGGCATAAAATAAGAGGGGATTACATAGCTTAGATTAGAGATACACTCCATTAGATTAGAACATAACCCTAGTTCTTATCAGTTTTGGAGATTGAAGCAACTTGGAGACCATTGAAGATCAAGAGCAAGAGCAAGAGGGGAGCATCAGATTTACTGACAACAGATTCTATTCTCTTCTCTTATCATACTTTTATCTTTTAATGTCTATTCAGTTGTGGATTCTTGGTTTCCATTCATTAATTATGAACTAATTTTTTTTATTAAGATTTCAATTGAACTTTTTATGGCTATGAATTAGTTATTCATTATATTCCAATTATTTATGTTAAAGTGAGTTGTTTATCTTGTCTTGTGCATATTGCTTAATTATCTGATCAGTAATTACTTTGTTACTCTAGAAGGAATTGGAAGAGGAACTCTAGGGTTAGAACTGGGCATGATATCATGTGACTTAGTTATTTGTACAGTGAATAATTAGGTTTATGAATTGAATGGAAATATCTGTTCACCGCATGTAACACATAAGGAATTGGGATTGGAAAGAGTTTAATTCAATTATTTTGCATAGGAATATAGCAAGATTAATCTGGATTAAATAGAAGGCAATTGATCACTTGGAAAAGGACTTTTGGCATTTGAGAATTCCTGTTAACAATTCAGTAGGCATAATAATTGGGATAATTGGATAATTAATTTATAATTCATAATTGGGGATATTGAAGTCTTAATCTTTATTTATTTGAATTCATTCGTTAAAATCTTAGTTTTAATTAGTTAATTTAGTTTTCTTAATTAGAAAAATCACGATTTGAGATTGTTTAAATAAAATTAGTTTGGTTAAGAATTAGTACTTGGTGATTTTTATTAAATAATTCCTCGCGGGAACGATACTTTTCTTATCACTTTATTACTTGTTGACCGTGTATACTTGCACGTATTCATTGATTGCGAAATCGATCAACAACTAGATTTAATTCGGCTAGACTACTCGTAATATATAGATTGATTGATATTCATATCTTTCTATATAGAAATGTTAACGCTATCCTATGCCAAGAAATTGGTACGGACGTGAAGGTAAGGTTTGTCTATGAACAAACAAAAGTATTTTTCATCGATTATTCGATGGGCACACGAGTTTGTCAAAAATATTAAACGTAAACACGTTTAATGAATGAGTGTTGATCAACATAGAGTACTATAGGCTGATCACCTAGAAGTGCTCGTAAGTTATCAGATGAACAACCTTAATGCTGTGGACCTCCTTTTCAAGTATGAAAACTGAAAGTTACTATTTATGGTCTATCGACCGGTTCAGAATTCCTAATCTAATCTATACTCTGGGAATTGATGTTATGAACTGTTAAAGTATTATTGGTTCATAATACTTTATAACTATTGTTTAGTTATGTCAGAATTGTTATATAATTCACGAATGTGGTATTACTGTTATCCTTTGGTTAAAACTTGCTGAGCTGTCATGCTCACTTCTTGCGTGAATTATATAGCTGCAGTTAAATGCCAAGAAAGATAAGGGCAAATCTAAGATGGATGCTTAGGCATTGTGTAATAGTTTAGTAAGTTTGTATGTATTATACATTATGAACAATGAATGATGTAACTGGTTTATGAACCTGGGAAGGATTATACGTTGATTGTAATAAGAAGATAGTAATTACATTCATTTTGTTCTATTTCAATGGAATGATTGTATGGATGTTAGTACAGTGGAGCACCATATGTCGGGTTGGAAGATACCCGAATTTGAGGGCGTCACAACATCTCCAAAGCTAACACTGAGAATGACTCTGACTATGATGAAGATGATGATGAGGATTTTTCAATGTTGGTGAAAAGGCTCAGAAGGTTCATGCGTCGAGGCAAAAGCAGCAAACCTAAGAAGTTCAACAACTAAAATAGCCAAGAACAAATAAAAGACTTATGCTACAACTACAAAAAGCCTGGCCATTTCATTGCAAACTGCAACAAGCCTCTCGGAGAAGAACTCAAGAAAAGATCAATTCAAAGAAAGAATTCAAAGGCAACAGAGGCTCCAGAAGAAAGATAAGGTCTTGTGGCCAGAGGATCGTGGAGTGACTCAGACAGCGACTCAACTCCCAAATCTAGAGATGATGAAGATCCTTAAGTGGCAAATCTTTGTTTGATGGCAAAATATACAAAGGATAAGAAGAAATCTGACATACATGAAGTAAGTATAGATGAGGTATTTGACTTTAACTCTCCTGATGTAGACATTGATGACTTAAGAACTGCTCAACATGGCATAACATCTGATCTGAATCAATATATGAAATGGTTCAGAGTTATGTCCAAAGATTATTCTCTTCTTCAAAAAGAGAAAGAGAAAGTTCAGGCAGAACTGGAAACAGCTCTTCTAAGTACTAACTCTCTCTCCAAACTTGAAGTTGAGAATAAGTTCTTAAACAGACCAATGAACTTAATGAATAAAGAGAGTCAAGTCTGACCTCTAAAATTAAGGAACTAGAATGGACAATCTCTACATGGAATAAATCCTCTTCTTCCATGGGCTCCCTAATCTCCAGTCAGACAAGTGCATCTGACAGAACAAGTTTAGGTTTTGGGGAACCCACTTCAGAACCATATGTGGAAAAGATAAAGGAAACTAGCTCTAGTATGTTTCAAGTTTTAGTAGAAGCATTACATTATGAAATCCTCATAGAAGGAAGAACCAGTCCAACCCTCCTCTTCAGAACCAACCTATGATTCAAGGAATAAAGGAATCTCATGTTGGCCTAGGTTTCAGAAGAGAGAAAGTAACTCAGTCTCTACTCTCCAACCTCGAAGGGTCGTAGAGTTGAGTAAAAATCGACTCCAGAAACCTGAAAGTAGTATGCACACAAGCCAATCATGTTTGATGATAAAGCATATACTTTGTAACAAACTTATTCATTTATTAATAAAAAGTATTAATTTATTAAAGACTTTTAATTATCTACATGATGCTGTTTTATAATATGTGATAAACCCATAGTTTTAAGCAATTCTTTTAGAATAATGATGATAATCATTCTAATGAGATCTAAATTCTTAGAAAGCTCAAAACTAAAATAGTTCCCAATCGTTGGATTACTAAATTGGGGGATTAGTGAATCCGGATAGATTGGTACATACGTGCTCGCTCATTGGATGAGGATGATTGATCTCATGATCATTTGTGTGGAGACACTAAAGCAAGTATGTAGGTGCTTATTAGAGAATAAGTTCACTGAACGTGGCTCGCTAAGGAATACCTAATAGACTTTTACTTGCCTGTCAATAGGAATTCCTGTAGTGATAGTAGTACAAGTGATCCTTGGACTTGAGATCATCATAGTATCTTGTGTATGATGAGTTATACTTTGACTTATTCCTTAAGACCCTTAGGGTATATCAAAGGGTATGCTTGGGTATAATAAGTTATACATGGAGATAATGTATGATCAATAAAGAATCTACCACTTCTAGTAAAAGAAGAGAAATGTCCTATGTTATTCGATAAATGACAACCCAGTAGTCCTTGGCCAAGGCAGAATGAAATCAGAAATGAGTTTCTAATTTGCATTATTTGGAGCTGTGCATTTAAGAGTCGAAATACATATAATTAAATAAAATAAGACTTGACAGAAATTACATGTCTTATATTAATTGGGACATTGTATGGTAGAAGGATTGAATTATACGGTAACTATTTACTCAAAGGTTCTTTTATGATTAAGGTTGAAATCATATTATCTAGAAAGTCGTTGATCGTTAGGGAGGCTTATCCCTATTTTACAATAAATATTATTTATTTAAGTAAATTATTAGTTTAATTTATTTATTTAAATAAGATTAGAATTGTTCTAATTGATTTATTCACAACCGGTTTAATATGGAGAACCTAAAGGATCACACCATAAAAGGAAGTATAATTATTTAAGAAGTTAATGGCATAATCATAATAATATGTTAAGTATATTTAATTTAATCTATGGTGATAGAATAAATTAAATAGCTTAATATTTATTATTTAATATTTTAAAAATATTAAATATAAATTAATAAGAGGAGTCTTATTAATATTATTACAATTATTATTATTTTAATTTCTAAAAGAGTTTAGGAATTAATTTAATATAAGTACTCTCAAATATCCTAATAGGATTAGGAGGCTAATTAATTAAAAGTTTAATTAATTATCCCTAATAAGATTAGGGAGCTTAATTTATTAAAAGAATTTAATTAATTAAATAAAATCCAATTTCTTAATTGTTAAGGAGGATTGCCTACATCTATAAATAAGAGGAGTCTTATTATGGGTGTAGGGGGTTGTTGACTTTTTAACAACAGACGTAATTCCATAGTTGGGAGAGTACGCTCTTTTCTATAGAGATAGAAAACTAGGGTTTGCCAAATACACATCTTCTTGAATTCTTCTTCTTCCTTGGTGGATCACCTTTAGAGGCCAAACACTTGGGTGACTAACGTTGATCAAAGGAAGTAACCAAACCCGGTGGATTCAAGTTGAACGCGAAAAGAATTGGAGGTGAACTTGTACCTGAGGAAGCTCGGATCTTCAAGGGTATGATTCTCGTTCTTCATTTTTCATTATTAATAATTATGCATAAAGGATGATCCGGGTATATGGTGTTGTAAAATTTTAAACTCTGTTTTTTACACGTTCCGCTTTATTTTGTGCAATTTGATTGCGTTCTTGAATATTATAAACCTAACAGTGGTATCAGAGCCAAACCTTTATGCAAATTATTAATTGTTCAAATTTGATATGTATATTGATATGTGTTTAGAACAATTTAATTGGGCATAATTTTATTGTATAAAATTTATTTAAATAATAATAAAAAAAATTGTGATGATCAATTCGCGAATCAGGTGAATTATGAAACGATTCTCGCTGTATTAATCAAGGAAATCCTCCTGGGAACTCATAAAACTCCATATGTTTAATTCCTTTTATTTCGTGCATATGTTTATTTCCGTGCATATGTTCAAGGGACTCACGTGAGTCACTTTACAAGGGAATCAGGATTGATTTCATTATAAAGAAAAAGGAGCATAACCATGATTTATTTTTTTAAGGAGCATGAATCTTTATATCATATATATATATATATATATATATATATATATATATATATATATATATATATGATTAAGTTTCTCTAGGATTCATGGCAATATGATTACTTATTATAAATATATATTGAACTAACTGTACGGAATATATATATATATATATATATATATATTTTAATAATTTTATAATTAAAATAAAAAGTTTATTTAATCTTAAAATAAACCTTTTATTTTAATATTAAAATAAAAAGGTTTATTTTAATTTTAAAATTAAATTTCATGCTAACTAATTAGAGTTGGAATTGGATTCCATGATAACTAATTAGAGTTGAAATTGGATTTCATGTTTCCTTAAATAAAAGAGTTTATTTAGATATGAAATAAGATTTCATATTATTCAAAATAAAAGTGTTTATTTGTGAATAGGAAAGAGAATCCTAATTTCCTTAAATAAATAAGTTTATTTAGATATGAAATAAGATTTCATATTATTCAAAATAAAAGAGTTATTTTTGAATAGGAAAGAGAATCCGTATTTCCTTTTAGAAAGGAGTTTTTTTTCATGGAATTGGATTCCATAATTAATTAAAATAAGGAGTTATTTTGATTAATATTTTGATTAAAATAAAATAGTTTAATTTTATTCAAAATTGGATAAATTAAAATAAAATAGTTTTATTTGATTTAAATTTGGATTAAAATAAAGGAGTTTATTTTGATTCAAAAATTAGATTTTATACTAACTAAATTTGCCCATTAAATGATATCAATATTATAGTGAATGTTTATTATTCATAAGATGATGTTATTATTGATGCATATGGTGATGTGTATGATAATAAATGAGATTGATTATGGACTATTGACCAATGTGATTGGATTTTATTTTAGTTGGATGTATGAATGTATGTGTTTTATTAAATGGGGTCTGCATACCTCGTCTTCTCTAATTTTTTTCTTAATGTAAATTCTATCTCCCTCCTATGTACTTCCCCTTGACTGCTGATCAAGGTTTCTATTTATTTTAAATAGTTCAGAAATAGGAATAGTTAGAATTAAATTTTGAAGAATTATAGATCAAGGAGCAGGAACGCTTGAAGACCCGTTTGTAATGTAGCACGGGTTTAAATGTAATAGTTATATTTAAATATTAATTCTTGCACTTCTAGGGTTTGACCTTTGGTTCACTTGGTGGCTCTAGTGAACCAAACTAGAATAAAAGTTCATAATCAATCCAGGTAGAATATATATTCTATATATGCATGCTTATACTATATATATTATATATTATGCAAGCATGCTTCGCATGTTAATTAATATGACGCGTATTTTATATATATATATATATATATATATATATATATATATATATATATATATATATATATATATATATATATATATATATATATATATATGTGCATGCGCGCTAAACAAGATGAGACATTTTTAATAACAAAACCCCTCAAATTTTTATATCAAGTCCTAAGCGTTCAAAGATATTTAGAATATCGAACGTCGCCTTCTAGCATAATAAAATTAATAGAGTATTAAATATTTAATAGGAGTTTGTTGTGTCACCACAAGGCAAGTATTAAGTATTTAAGATGTTAATTAATCACATTTGATGCTTATAAAAAAAATTGAACATATTGTTTGTTGTGTCACCACAAGGACAATATTTTTCTTTTTGAATATATGGAGTGCTAGGTTGGACTTACTTGGATCATTTTAGTTCGGATGTGCACACAAACTTGACCATTATGATCTAAGAGGCAAAATACAAGGAGTTGAATAGTTTGATATAATTGACAAGAGTTGTTACCTATTTATTTATATATGTTTGTTATGTCACCACAAAGACTATATACATTTGAAATGAGATCCTTATTCTCACTAGCAAATCTTTAATTAGATTTTGCCGAATTAGATATATTGAGGGTAATATAGTTTGAAGAAAATAGTGGCGAGATACCAATTTAAAACAAGACCTTATTATTTTGGTAATTAATAAAAGAATGTATGCTAAAATGTTGTTAATTACAAATTCATTTACAGAATTTTACAATGGTCTAAATTACTATCACTGTGAAGCAGATTAAATGTTATTTAACCGGAACCGAATTAAACGAATTGGTTAAGGAATTTTGAGATAGTTCTCATAGCTGAAAAGTTACTTATGTCCTTAATAACGCATATTCCCTGCAATGGTTGCAGGAAAAATGCCTTTGAGGAAAGAGATTGCTACTTGTAGAAATTGGCAAGATGATGCACAATTGGCTCAATGCATCATGCTCGCATCCATGAGTAACGAGCTTCAGCGTCAGCATAAAACTATGGATGCTCCTACTATATTCCTGCACATCAAGTAGTTGATGGTGAGGAAAGTAGGACTATAGATATCCAGATATCTAAGGAGCTCTTCTGATCTAGAATGACCGAAGGCACTATAGTACAGACACATGTCTTAATGATAATCAATTTGATGATAATTCGGACACATGTTTTGTTATGGATGGAGAGTTGAGCCAAGATTTGATCTTGCACTCACTCCCGTACCTCCTTTCACAATTGTTGTGAATTTTTTCATATGAACAAGCTAGATATCCAGCCTCGCTGATTGCTAACATGTTGAAAAATGTTGAGAGTCACTTCTAAACCAAGAAAGACCAAGTCTTACTGGTAGTGGTCAAAGGATCTTCTCAAAAGAAGAAAGATTCTAAGAAGGTAAATAAAAAGGCCAAAACAAAGAATAATAATAACAAAACTGATACGGATAGCAAAGGAGTTTGCTTCCACTGCTATAAGCCTGGACACTGGAAAGAAACTGTGAAAAACATCTTGCAGAGGCTAACCAAAGAAGCTTAGTGAAGTTTCGGTTACAATACAGTTTTGTTCATGATTGAAATAATTTTTTCTTAAAGTCAAGGTTCTACTTGGGTATTGGATACCGACTTTGGTTATCAGAAATATAGATTTATGAAGGGACCAAGCAGAAGTAGAAACTAAACAAAGATAAGTAATCCGATGCGTGGAAAATGAAGCAAAGGTTGCTGCATTAGCTATAGAAACTTATAGTATAGCACTGCCTACGGGCAAATCTATTAAGTCAATAAGTTGTTATTGTATTCTTGTTCTCGTTGGAAACATTATTTCCATTTTATTGTTGGACAATGAAATCTTTGATATTATATTTAAGAACAATTGTTGTTCTATTTATAATAATAATATTTTGTATATAACTGGAATATTACTTAATGGATTTTGTATACTTGACTTACGTGAAAAATATATTTTACAAATTGAAAAAACTAGTATAAGAAAAGGAGATGATCATTCAAAGAGTTGAATGTATGTATTTGTTGAAATACAAGTGTGAATTATTTGAAAGGTTCAAAGAATTCAGAAGTGAAACAAATTGACAAAGTATTAAGATTCTTTGATTAGATCAAGGAATAAATACTTGTGCAATAAGTTTAGATCATCTCAAATGGTTTTCTCATAATGGACACATCCTGATACACAATAATTGATGTATCTGAATGGTAAAAGTACCTTATTGGACATGGTGCGGTCCATAATGATTTTACCGACATTCCAGTATCCTTCTAGGATCATGTCCTAAAAATGGCTGCATATCTACGAAAAGTTAACCTCAAAATCCGGCCCCAAGACTCCATAAAAGTTATGGACAGGGAGGATTCCTAATCTTAATTATGTTAAGATAAGGGGTTGTCCAACTTATATGAAAAAGGTTTCAAAGGATAAGCTTGGGATATGATTTGACATGTACAGATTTGTGGGACATCCTAAAGTAAGTTTAGGGTATATGTTCTATAATTCTATTTAGCAAAAGGTGTTTGTTGCGAAACACGCTGCCTTATAAGATAAAGGTATTTATCATTGAAGGGGCTAGTGGGAGGATAATAGATCTTGAAGAGTTTAAGAACTACAAAACACTATAAGTCAAATAAGAGGAACCTGTAGATAGGCCTATTGTACCACAACCGAATCGTAAATCTGAAATAGTACCGAACATACCTGGGAGGTATGGATTCATCATGGATGATGATGATGAGGTACGTATCATAGAAGATGATGATCTAGTTACATACGATGAGGTAAGAGTTGTAGACACTCAGAGAAATGGATTGAAGCAAGCTTCTCAAATATGAAACATTCGTTTTGATGAGACAATCAAAAGAGTTTGATTTTATCAAAAATAAGAATGAACCTAGTGTGTACAAAAGGGTCAGTGGGAGCGTCGTGACATTCCTAGTATTATATGTTGATATACTACGGATAAAGAATGACATACCAATGCTACAATCAGTAAAGATAAAGTTGTCTAAACATTCCTCATGAATGATTTGGAAAAAGTATCTTAATTGGGGATACAAATCTATATAGATAGATTTAATAGGATGCTCGACTTAACCCAATGAACATATATTCATTTGATGCTAAAGTCGTTTAGCATGACATACTCCATGGGATATCTCATGTTGATGAGCCATGGAGTGTATCTCTCTTAATAGTTCCTAAAAGACTCCAAAAGGAGAGATCGCATGAGTAACTATCATGTATGCAATGAAATATACGAGACCTGATGTTGATCAGTCATATTCTGGAGAAGATCACTATAAGACGGTGAAAAACATCTTAAGTACTTAATCGGCACTAAGGATGTGATTAAAATTTATGGTGGGTCTAAATTAAAACTAGAGGGCTTAACATACTCAATTTTTTTTCAGACAGAACAAGACGATAGCAAATTCACTTTAAGGTAAAGCGTTACCTTGAAAGACAAAGTATATAGCTGTAAATATAGCTGCAAGTTGATTGTTTAGATGAAAAGTTCATTACAGAACTAGAATAGTTCCTAAGTT